>JAVSCE010013087.1:0-74133 GCA_032199065.1 Smutsia gigantea
CAGATAAGGGAGGAGACACAATGAGATATCGAAGATCTGAAAGGACCAGCCAGGGGACTCGAGGCTTAACAGTGCAAGAGCGGTGCTGGGAGGGCACCCTGTGTATTTATTGAACAAACACAAGTTAACAACAATAGAATTCTGTGTGGGGTCCTAATACACATTAACTAACTCTAAACTTAATCCTCGGCAGTCTCCAGTCTCCTGGGGTGTGACATCTTACATGGTATTGAAACAATAGCAAGGGCAATTAGGTCCCAGAAACTGTTTTGGTCTTGTTTGTTCTGTTCTTGGTCACTTATCAGGAATTACAGGAAAAATAATCAAGTCATATATGATTATACATTTGATTTCTATCCTTGATTTCTATATTAATCCCACAGAGCCTCTTTTTGTCCTGGCATTTATGGCTCTAGGCTTAGTAACTTTAAGAGTAAAATGACCTCACCTGATATTCAGGTTTTTATTTTCAGCACCCCTGATTTCACATGGTTGTACTGATACAAACTCACAATCTCTCTCCCATCTCTGATGCCCCAGTGCCTCAGGCCAGAACTCCCAAGACAAACTTTCCTAGGTGTCAATGCCATGGTCATTGCTCCCAGTACTGTTTAAAATACTCTGTGGTGCTGCTTCAATCCTTGCAGAATAAGCTATGAGGTCACTTTCTGCTTGGAGAGTGAGGCCAGATTGTGAGTGATTGGCACTGACATAGTCAACTGCAGTAGAACCAGGTGTTAAAGTGGCTTCTCCCATCCCATTAAATGTCCTTTTCATACATTGATTCACAGACATGTTTCCATTCTCATGACTGAATAGACAACCCTGTAATTTGTCTGCTACATTCATTTCTCCCCACCTCCTGGCAATGATTTTTCTTCAGTTTCTGCCAAGATCGTCAATTGTCTCCCCAAGTTTCTGCCCAGGGTGAGTGACAGAGGGATGATCTTATGAAATTAAACAGCAAAAAGCAACAGGCATGTAATTTAACAGAACCATCAGGCAATGGCTAATGGAGTTCCTTCTACTGCTTTTCATGGGCTTTCTGACAATAGATTGAAGTTACTAAATCTTCAGGCCTCAGAAATGACTCCCTGACAAAACTAGGGGCAAGGCCAGGGATATGGAGAGAGAGTGGATTGTAAAGTGTAAGTACTGAAAACTAGAAATAAGGAGAGTATCAATTAATTTTCTTTCAAGTCTTTCAGCTAATGTGTTGCATGTTAGGCACAGGACATGTAGAAACCACAAAACATGTTCACACCTGAGCAGGCTAGCTGTTACAATTCCCTCAGCCCCAGGACAAATGTCAGGGTTAAGAAGGTACCTTCAGCTTTAAGCCCCCAAATAGGGCAAATGAGGACAGCCTTTCAGTGTGGAGAGAAAGGCAGATTTTAGAGAGATGAAGGTCTTAATTCCAGCTTTAACACTGAATATCTCCCTGACTTTGCACAAACTGCTTTATTTCTTTAGACCTCAGTTGCTTCCTCTGCAAGTTGAAGAAATTGGATTAGATGATCTCCAAGGTCATTTCTGGTTCCAATGTTCTGTGCATGCCATATTCTATTCCACATATCATGTCATCTGAAAAATCAATTCCATAGAGTTATTGCCCCTAACTTAAGGTCACTAGAAAATGGCAACAACTGTGAAATTAATCCCTTGTCTGTATGTCTTAATATTTTCAATTCTGAAAAAGTCTTCATTTCTTTGTGTATAAGCATTTCTTTGAGGCATTGGAAAGGGTGTTATGGGGTAAATGGGACTTTCTAACCAGATTCCCACCTGGCCTTGAGAGTGCCTATTGTGTATACACATAAGAGTTTGTTGCACATCAACGGGATGTTCGACAGTGGATAGAGCTGGGGATTGCGGGTCTAGGGAAGCAACCATTCTCTCCTACCCTCTGCTCCTGGTACATAATTGGTGCGGTTCCTGCCAGTCAGAGGGCCCCGCCCACAGAGTTCCTCCCAGTGGAAGGGGCGGGGTGAGCAGAGTGGGCGGTAGCGCCTGAGAGGAACCGGAACTGAGGGAGGGCGGCAGAGCAAGCGGGGAGAGGGAGAGGCCCAAGTGGCGGGTGTTTGGAGCAGAGCACTGCAGGGAGAGGGAGAGCGACTGAGCCATGAGAATAAAAAAAACCCCAATTAATCCCCAAACTACCCTTCCCTTCTCTTCCTTCAGTCTCATTGGTTTCACAGGGGACATGCCCTGGGTGGGGACCCGCTCCCGCTTCCTCCTGGAGCTACAGGTGTTCTTATTCAGATTTGAAAGCCTTAAAGTAATACAAGTAAAGCCATTGTGTTTATGAGACTAAAACCCAGAGGATGAGTGCATTTCTTTCTCTACTTTATTTTTCATTTTCTTCAAACTCCCCTTCTCCTCTCTCCCTTCTTTCAGAGTCTGGGAGGACCCCTGAAGGCCAGGGCACCGCAGGGCGATAGCCTCCAGCCCCAGGGTTCTGTTGGTGCCTGTAGGGTCTCCTCTGGCTTCCCAGGGACGGCCGGCCATGGTTAGTAGAAGAATGGGAAGTACACCAGACTGCTGCTAATGAAGCCACCAGAATGGTGAGGGAGCAGATTTGATTTCTCAGGTCAGCAGGTTTTATGTAGATTCGATTACCTTAGGCAAGACTCTTCACTGCTGCCTCCTGCTCCAGGGGTTGGAAGCATTTTGGTGCTGGCTATCTGGAGTGCATAAAGCAAAACCAGTTTTTCTTTGAACATGCGCTTTTGCAAAATTTAGTCTTCTTCAGCCTGGGTATTTGAACTTACATGTGTGCCTAGACAGCCCAGCTGATGCTAGTGCTGGAAATGAGACCTGGCTGGTGAAATGGAAGGGAGCTCATTAGAAATCTACCTGCTCAAGGTACTGAGGGCCCCAGGAAGCAAACCCAGCCTAAGGAAAGTAGCAAAAGCCTTACAAGTTGGATGATGAGATTCTGAATCTGTCACTCTGCTTTTTCCCTGACTGCTTTCCAGTCAACTCATATCCCAGGAAAAATGGTTCCCTAAATAAGGACTGTTTTCCTAAAAACTCTCAGAAGACATTGGGGTCACAAGGAATAGGCCCTGGGGACCCAGTGCAGTGGGATGATGATCAGTGGAGGTGCGCTCAGCAGACACGATGGGGATGACAGCGCCTACAGCAGAGGTGGCAGTGCCTGTGGAAAGGCACCTTGGAGGCAGCATGGAACCTACACATGAGGCTTTCCTTGACAGGAAAGCCTCATCACAGTGGGTTTATGGAGGAGGGGGTATCTGACATGGTCTCTTATTTATTTTTTATTAAGGTATCATTAATAGACAATCTTATGAAGGTTTCACATGAGCAACCTTGTGTTTACTACATTCACCCATATTATCAAGTCCCCCCATTGCAGTCACTGTCCATCAGCGTAGTAAGACACTCTAGAGTCACTACTTCTCTGTGCTATTCTGCCTTCCCTGTGACCCCCTACATTATGTGTGTTAATCCTAATGCCCTTTAATGCCCTTCTCCCTCCCTTCTCATCCTCCCTCCCTTTGGTAACCGCTAGTCTCTTCTTGAAGTCTGAGTCTGCTGCTGTTTTGTTCCTTCAGTTTTGCTTTGTTGTTATACTCTACAAATGAGGGAAATCATTTGGTACTTGTCTTTCTCTGCCTGGCTTATTTTACTGAGAATAATACCCTCTAGTTCCATTCATGTTGTTGCAAATGGTAGGATTTGTTTTTTTCTTATATCTGAATAATATTCCACTGTGTATATGTACCACATCTTCTTTAGCCATTCATCTATTGATGGAGACTTAGGTGGCTTCCATATCTTGGCTATTATAAATAATGCTGCAATAAACATAGGGGTGCATGTGTCTTTTTGAATAAGGGATATTGTTTTCTTCAGGTAAATTCCTAGGGGTGGAATTCCTGGGTCAAATGGTATTTCTATTTTTAGTTTTTTGAGGAACCTCCGTATTGCTTTCCACAATGGTTGAACTAATTTACACCATCAGTGTAGGAGGGTTCCCCTTTCTCTGCATCCTCACCAGCATTAGTTGTTACTTGTCTTTTCGATGTTGGACATCCTAACTGGTGTGAAGTGATATCTCATTGTGGTTTTGATTTGCATTTCCCTGATAAATAGCGATGTGGAGCATCTTTTCATGTGCCAGTTGGCCATTTGAATTTTTTCTTTGGAGAAGTGTCTGTTCCGATCCTGGGAGGAACTCTGTGGGCGGGGCCCTCTGACTGGCAGGAACCGCACCAATTATGTACCAGGAGCAGAGGGTAGGAGAGAATGGTTGCTTCCCTAGACCCGCAATCCCCAGCTCTATCCACTGTCGAACATCCCGTTGATGTGCAACAAACTCTTATGTGTATACACAATAGGCACTCTCAAGGCCAGGTGGGAATCTGGTTAGAAAGTCCCATTTACCCCATAACACCCTTTCCAATGCCTCAAAGAAATGCTTATACACAAAGAAATGAAGACTTTTTCAGAATTGAAAATATTAAGACATACAGACAAGGGATTAATTTCACAGTTGTTGCCATTTTCTAGTGACCTTAAGTTAGGGGCAATAACTCTATGGAATTGATTTTTCAGATGACATGATATGTGGAATAGAATATGGCATGCACAATTTTTTAATTGTTTTTTTTTTTTTGCTTTTGGGTGTTGAGACATCGTGTGAGTTCTTTATATATTTTGGATGTTAACCCCTTATCACATATGTCATTTATGAATATATTTTCCCAAACTGTAGGATGCCTTTTTGTTCTACTGATGGAATTCTTTACTGTACAGCAGCTTTTTAGTTTTATGTAGTCCCATTTGTTCATTATTGCTTTTTTTCCCTTGCCCAAGGAGATGTGCTGAGGAAAAAGTTGTTCATGTTTATATTCAAGAGATTTTTGTCTATGTTTTCTTGTCTGAGTTTTATGGTTTCATGATTTACATTCAGGTCTTTGATCCATTAGAGTTTACTTTTGTGTATGAAGTTAGACAATAATCCAGTTTCATTCTCTTACATGGAGCTTTCCAGTTTTGTCAACACCAGTTGTTGAAGAGGCTGTCATTTCCCTATTGTATATCCATGGCTCCTTTATTGTATATTAATTGGCCATATATGTATGGGTTTATATCAGGGCTCTCTATTCTGTTCCATTTGTCTATGGGTCTGTTCTTGTGCCAGTACCAAGTTGTCTTGATTACTGTGGATTTGTAGTGGAGCTTGAAGTCAGGGAGCATAATCCCCCCAGCTTTATTCTTCCTTCCAAGGATTACTTTGGCTATTTGGGGTCTTTTCTGGTTCCATATGAATTTTAGAGCTATTTGCTCTAGTTTGTTGAAGAATACTATTGGTATTTTGATCGGGATTGCATTGAATCTGTAGATTGCTTTAGGCAGGATGGCCATTTTGAGAATATTAATTCTTCCATTCCATGAGCATGGGATGTGTTTGCATTTATTGGTGTCTTCTTTAATTTCTCTGAAGAGTGTCTTGTAGTTTTCAGAGTATAGATCTTTCACTTCCTTGGTTAGGTTTATTCCTAGGTGTTTTATTCTTTTTGATGCATTTGTGAATGGAATTGTTTTCCTGATTTCTCTTTGTGCTAGTTCATCTTTAGTATATAAGAATGCAACAGATTTCTGTGTATTAATTTTGTATCTTGCAAGTTTGCTGAACTCAGTTATTAGTTTTAGTAGTTTTGGGGTGGATTATTAGATTTTTTTATGTACAATATCATGTCATCTGCAAACAGTGACAGTTTAACTTTTTTTTATCAATCTGGATGCCTTTATTTCTTTGTATTGTCTGGTTGCCATGAATAGGACCTCCAGTACTACACTGAATAAAAGTGGGGAGAGTATGCATCCTTGTCTTATTCCTGATCTTAGAGGAAAAGCTTTCAGCTTCTCGCTGTTAAGTGTGATATTGGCTGTGGATTTGTTGTAAATGGTCTTTATGATGTTGAGGTACTTGCCCTCTATACCCATTTTGTTGAGAGTTTTTATCATGAATGGATGTTGAATTTTGTCAAGTGCTTTTTCACATCTATTGATATGATAATGTGGTTTTTGTCCTTCTTTTTATTGATGTGGTGCATGATTTTGATGGATTTTCAAATATTGTACCATCCTTGTATATCTGGAATAAATCCCACTTGATCATGATGGATAATCTTTTTGATGTATTTTTGAATTCAGTTTGCTAATATTTTGTTGAGTATTTTTGCATCTATGTTCATCAGGGATATTGGTCTGTAATTTTTTTTTGTGGTGTCTTTGCCTGGTTTTTATATTAGAGTGATGCTGGCCGCATAGAATGAATTTAGAAGTATTCCCTCCTCTTCTACTTTTTGGAAAACTTTAAAGAGGATGGGTATTAGGTCTTTGCTAAATGTTTCATAAAATTCAGCAGTCAAGCCATCTGGCCAGGGGTTTTGTTCTTAGGTAGATTTATGATTACCAATTCAATTTCATTGCTGTAATTTGTCTGTTTAGATTTTCTGTTTCTTCTTTGGTCATTCTTGGAAGGTTGTATTTTCCTGGAAAGTTGTCCATTTCTTCTAGGTTATCCAATTTGTTAGCATATAATTTTTCACACTGTTCTCTATTAATAATTCTTTGTATTTCTGTGGTATCTGTAGTGATTTTTCCTTTCTCATTTTTGATTCTGTTTATGTGTAGACTCTCTTTTTTTCTTGATAAGTCTGGCTAGGGGTTTATCTATTTTGTTTATTTTCTCGAAAACCAGCTCCTGCTTTCATTGATTCTTTCTATTGTTTTAGCCTTCCCATTTTCTTTTATTTCTTATCTGATCTCTCTAATGTCCCTCCTTCTACTGACTTTGGGCCTCTTTTGTTCTTCTTTTTCTAGTTTCATTAATTGCAAGTTTAGACTGTTCATTTGGGATTGTTCTTCTTTCTTGAGGTAAGCCTGTATTGCAATATACTTCCCTCTTAGAATAGCCTTTGCTGTGTCCCACAGATTTTCGGGTGTGGAGTTGTTGTTTTCATTTGTCTCCATATACTGCTTGATCTCTGTTTTTATTTGGTTATTGATCCATTGATTATTTAGGAGCATGTTGTTAAGCTTCCTTGTGTTTGTAGTCTTTTTTTTTTTGTCTTCTTTGCATAATTTATTTGTAGTTTCATATCTTTGTGGTCTGAGAAGCTGGTTGATACAATTTCAATCCTTCTGAATTTACTGAGACTTTTTGTGGCATAGTATGTAAGCTATTCTGGAAAATGTTCCATGCGTACTCGAGAAAAATGTGTATCCTGCCTCTTTTGGGTGGAGTGTTCTGTACATATCTGTTAGGTCCATCTGTTCTAATGTCTTGTTCAGTGCCTCTGTCTCCTTACTTATTTTATGTCTGACTGATCTGTTCTTTGGGGTGAGTGGTGTGTTGATATCTCCTAAAATGAATGCATTGCATTCTATTTCCCCCTTTAATTTTGTTAGTATTGTTTCACATATATAGGTGCTCCTGTGTTAGGTTCCCATTCTACTGGGCTGAGTGTGCTAGGACGATTTTGTCCACCTGTCCTTTTTCCTGAGCAGCAAGCTCTGTGTAATCCTTGCCCCTTTAGCAGCTCTCTCACTGTTGGGAAGTCTTTCAATGTGCCCACCTTTCTTTTGTCTTAGAGCGGCAGGTTGTGGGTACCTGTTCTCCCCAAGCATCTGGAATCTCAGTCTCTCTGAGTTTTCTGCCTGTCTTTGCTTTCCAACCCCTCTAATCTCCAGAGAACCATGAAATGTGGGTTCATGCTCCTGGAGCAGATCTCCAGCAGTGGGTGTTTGGCAGTCCTTGGCTTCTGCTCCCTCCAAGCTCTGTTTCTCTTTCTCCTGCCTGTGGGGGGAGGTGGTTGGGTCCCGCTGGATCATGGCTTTGCTACTTTACCCTTTCTTGTGAGGTCTTCTCTTTTCCCCAGATGTAGGCCATCTGTTGCAGTCTTCTTTACAGTCGCTCTTTCAGGATTAGTTGTATTTGTTGTATTTTTGTGTTATATGTGTTTTTGGGAGGAGGTTTCTGCCTCACTTCCCATGACCCCATCTTTTTCCACCTCCCTGACATGGTCATAAAAAATGAATAGGAAATGAGAATGTAGAGCCTCCTAGAGGTGGTAAGAGAGCTATGGGCCAGCAATAAAGTCTTCTTACAAATGCATCTAGTCTTTGCACATGCCACAGAGCATGTCTAGAATTTTCTGCAGTATGTAACTAATCCTCACTAAAGCTCAAAAGGAAGGTTTTATTTTCACCATTTTACAGAGGTTAAAGGTGGAGGCTCAGCTATATTAAGCAGCCTGCCTAAGTTCATACAGTTAGGGAGGGGAGGGCTGGGTCAAGGGCAGATCACGGATCCACCTCTTCCCTAAAAACAGCTGGAATGGGAATTTATACACATATAGGAAACCTTAAGATCCAAGCCAAGGGGTTGTGTGCAGTTCTGCAAGTAAGGAGAGATCATCGGTGATGTTTTTGGGAGAAGACTACCCTAATATTCACTGCGGTTGTGCTACTTAGGGAGTATGACATAAAGACCCTGAAAATAAAGGTGCAATGTTTCCTAGCTAGAAGGTGCAATTAGTAATCTTAGCTTATGGAAAAAGAGGAATAGTGAATTGAATAACATTTGAAAAGAAGAAACTACAGGCCTTGGTGACTTGTTCTTAATAAGGACCACAAAGCCTGGTGAGCCTGGGAGGAGTCTCCCAGGAAATGACATCTGTTTGGTGGCTCAGGTTCTGACAAAGCCAGGCCAGAACTAGGGTCCAGGGAGCCTCAAACTCACCAAAGTGGAATTGAAGATTCAAGCTCAGAAGTGGGGTGCAGGAATGGGCACAGAGCTGCCATTGGGCAGGATCACAAAGCTGGGGATTATGATCTCTCTGGATCCCAGTTGTCTTTGTCAAAGCCAAAAAAGGGTGTGGACCAAGCAGGAGGCTTTTGTAGATGGGAAGCAGGGCTCCACAATGTACAGGAGGCCCAGACCCTAGATAAAATCAGGAGTTTCAATTTCCTTGCTCCAAGCAAGGAGAAGGAGGAAAGGAGGCAATCAGCAACCAGCCTCTTAGAATGATAGTTTAACTGAATTGTATTAGTATAGTCTCTTATCTTTGAAAGTGGTTAAGCTCTATTTTTACATACCAGATAATCTTAGCTAGTATAGTCAATAAATTATAATGTTCTAATTTTCATCCTGGAGTGTGTGTGTGTGTGTGTGTGTGCGTGTGTGTGTGTGTAAAATTGTCTAATGTTAAAATGTATCATTAATTTATTTTCCAGTGGCTAGGTTAGAATATAACTATGTGATATATATCAAATGAATTTCATGGCTACAGTCCAAATGTAACAATGAATCATCTAAAACTATCCGCATATTGGTGATGCCAAATTTTTCATTTTCTTCCATTTTACAAATGTATCATATCTCAGCTCAAAATCAATCTATTAACCTTGAAAACATTTTGAGCTGGAATGAAGGTTAGTGGACTCTGTGACCTTCCATGTGATATTAGTCATATTTAGCAATTATTATTGGCTTTGAGTAATGAGAAGCCAGTTGAGACAGGAGCAGTAACATGGCAGTGACCAATAAACTAGACTTCAGAGACCACAGGGAAAATGAAAAGCATGCGAAATTAGGCTTTTAAAGCCTCAAGCTTCTCTGCCACAAGGCTCCTACCTTTTAAAAACAAATTTGAACATCTTGGCAGCTGTTCTGATAAATTACACATAAAATATTCTAGTAAAATCTTTGTTATGAGATAAGGAATTCTGTTCAATGGATTTGAAGGGCAACTGAAGACAAAAAAAAATATATGTGTCTGCCCTCTAATCCTCCAGCGGGTACATCTGATGGATATCCCAGGTGCCAGGGCTGTTGACACTGGCTGGGCCTGGAGAAGCAATGCAGGTAGAGGCTTAACAGCATTATTTTAAAAACTAAAGTCCAAATAAATGTCTCATCTAAAAATGCCTTAGGAATACATGAATATATTATCCTCTGGATGAATTCTATATTACATTATATTGATTTTAACATAATATAAAACATAATATAGATACTTTTGGATTCATGACATGAAAGAACAGTTAATTATTTGCCCATATGGGACATATGAAAATACCTCCTTTAGATTTTCTGCTGTGTTTTATGGATACTCTACTTCCATACCACTGATGGTTTGGAAACTTATAATCATGAATGGAATTTTTCTCATCTCAATTTTTTGTGAGACATCAAAAAAAATAGTGTGATCTTTACTGCGAAAGAGTCTAACTTCCTGGAATTTGAAAGTATTTTTAGTTGTATTATTTTCTTAATTTAAAAATATTTCACATGTGAACAATCTCATTTGTAGTCCTTAAAATATGTTTAATTTTGTGATATTACTCAAAGAAGTAAAGAAACACTAGATTTACCTCTACTGCCAAATATTGAATATCTTCTACTTCTAAATTGAACTGAGTTTTTTATAGTTAATTTCCTAGTGTCTTAGCTTATGTTAATTTAAAGGAAAAAAACACTAATTTCCATTAATTAAAAAATTGATATAAAAAGATAGTCAAACCAAAACTGTAAGTTGTGAAAACTAGACATTTGGGACTAAAGATGAACCATCTGTGTCAGAACAATGGGTAATGGAAAGTTTCAGTCAATATACTCAACGATTTTTCCAGAGAAGAAAAGATATTAGCAGTGGCTTGCTGATGCTAGAACTTCTTCCAAGCAACCCAAAATCACGAGAATTTATCTGAATTGGGAGAGATAGTCCAATTATACTGGAAGCCAGAAATTTTGCACCAGTTGTTTGGGAGATTTTAACTAAGATATTCCCTTTCCTATCTTTTGATTTTCCTACCTATCACATTATATAAGCTGGGAAAATATTCTGAGTATCTGTAGCAAAAGGAATGAGTGGGCCCAGCTGATGTACTTTCTGGGTATCTCACTGAGCATCGTACGTGCTGAATTTCTCTTGAATTAAAAACCCAAGTCTAGCGGAACTCCTCAGAAAATGGAAGAAGCCTCCACTTACAGAAAAGATCCAAATAAAGATCTCTGGGGGTGACTCTAGGACTAAGCAATGGATCTAAACAATTGAGGGCACAAAATATAATGGTTCCTGTCTAGGAAAATGATCCAGAGGCTAGGGCAACTAAAGGAATTTGCAAATATTTCTAAGGATTGATTAATCCTGCAGTAGTTGAGCCAATTAAGGGTTTTATGCCCACAATTCTGAGAGACAGTAATAGAAGATTAAATCACAAACTTGTCTTAGGGTTAGTGTTTTGTCAGGAACATGTTTATAAAGAAATATTAGAATTTATTTTTAGTCTTCCTTTGTGGCAAGTAAAAATGTGTGTTTTGTTTAACCTCTTTTAACCTCTTCAGATGTTTTGAAATGTTTTGGTTTAACTAGCATGTGCTTTATTAATGGAAGTTCATCTCATAGATCTCTTAATGACTTGGCCTAAGAACAAAATTAAACTTCCTGAATTTGATTTCTCTAAAACACATCCACCAAATGCAATTGTCCTTTCTGTCAAAAAAGCCCTTACTGGTTTGTAAGTCTGAAGTGATTTTTTTTCCTCTCTCATTATGGTTGTTCCAAGACTCTTGACATTCTCTAAATCATCTTTCGCTGAGTACAAGAGGTCCATGAGGAAGTCAAGATCGATGATAGACTTCATCTCTTGAATTTTAATGCAAATGTCTGTTCCTCTAATCAAACAAAGGTTAAAAAAGGAAATCAAATTAGCTTATTACAAAAGCCAGCATAACTGCACTGACAAGAAAAATGCTTTCTGCATGAAAAGCCTTTAATCAATACCTTAAATAAGAATGCCACTGGAAAGAAGGCTTCATATGTGGTCAGTTATAATCTGCAAATCAATGTGTTTTTTTTTAATAAATGTTTGACTACAGCAGCTCAGTAAGCATTGCCGATGAGAGTTTCTTTCTTTAAACCAAAATGAAATAAAAATTACAGCATAGATATAACGGTCAGAGCATAACTGAAACGTGAGAGAATTCAAGATTAGGGCTATTTCACCTTTTAATTATTGGATATTAAATGTTGGAAAGATTCTTTTTCGTACCTAGTCTCAGGTATCAGGTCCCTATGTAATCTGCCTGCTCAAAAGTAAAATGATGTTGGCAAATAGATTACTTACCAGAGATAAATCTAGGTGCAATTTTCCTTTCCTAGGTTTAGTTTTGACTACCTGAAACTATTTAATCAAATATTACACATGCAATATGGCTTGAACTTTGGCAGGTTTTAAACTCACAATACAGTCATGTGGACAGCTGACTTTTATAAATAAGCATACTTTCAGTGTATTTCATCAAAACCATAATCAACTACTATTCTGGTATTATTTTCTGTATGCAAAGCAGCACCCATACATGTGGACAGATTGTTTGCATTGTTACAAACAAGACCTGGAATGTTCCACTTATTGGGTATATAATTCTGGGCATATCATTTAATTTTTCATGCTAGAAAGTAGAAATATGAATGGTGTCTATTTCAAAGGCCATTTGGGGAATTTAAGGACAATAATGATGTATGTAAAGATGTTAGCATGGTGCCTGGTTCATTGTAAATGTTGAATGGTAACTCTTACTGATAATTATTATGACGCGTTGTGATGGTGGATATAAAAAGAAACAATTTAACATATAGTTCTGGTTTTAACAGCTCAATAGTATTCAGTAGAATTAAATAGAATATACCTTGGAACAACCCATCAGACCATTGGATCTGGACAATATGATTGAGCAATTCTACTTCTGAATATTTATTTGGAGAAAACAAAACACTAATTCAATAAGAAACATGTACCCCTACGTTTGTTGCAGCTTTTTTTTTCAATAACCATGATATGGAAGTAATCTTAGTGTCTGTTGATAGATGAATAAATAAAGAACAGGTGGTACATATATACAATGGAATATGACTCAGCCATAAAAAGGATATCTTGCCATTTGGGACAATATGGATGGACCTAGAAGGTATGATGCTAAGTGAATAAGTCAGATGGAGAAAAATACCATATGATTTCACTTATATGTGGAATCCAAAGAACAAAACAAAACAGAAACAGACTCATAGAAACAGTGATTAATCTGGTGGTTTTCAGAAGGGAAGGATGGGGCAAAATAGGGGAGGGGATTGAAAGGTACAGACTTCCAGCTATAAAATAAGTAAGACATGGAAATGCAATGTACAGCATAGGGGATACAGTTAATAATATTGTAGCAACTTTACATGATGAAAGATGGCAGTTAGATTCATCTTGGTGATCACTTCACAATGGATGTAAATGTTGAATTACTATGCTGTATATCTGAAACTGAAATAATGTTGTATGTCAACCACATGTCAATAAAATATATACTGCTTTTTCTCTTTTGTCATCAAATGAGAGAGTGGGAAAAAGTGTGTTTTTAAATTCTCCTTCAGATTGTAATTTAGAAAGATGTCATTATGGCTTTTTAGAGAACTCCAAATCATCAAAATATGCAACAGTAACAGAAATTGTTTCTAAGCTTCTACATATAAAGTTACTCTAAACAGTGAACACATAGTTTTCCTTCTTTTATTCCCCTTATTTGAGATATAATTTCTTTTTATTCTCTCAGGGGAATTTCTTTCTTAAAGAAGTTTACATAGCAGATTCCTTAAAGAACCTGGAATCGCTAGGTCTTTATCCGCACAATCAGTGAAGATGCAAAATTTGTTTCCTCCAAAGTTGAAAATATGTGTGTACCATTCTCATCGTTCTGAGATCATTTTGAAGTGCTTTCTGCAAACTGAAGGATGTCTTTCTCTAAGTGTCAATGAACCAGATCAGGAAAACCAGGGTAAATTTACACACTGAGCCTGCCACGTGGCAACAAGAGAAACCTTGCTGCTGCTGCTAAGCCTTATTCATTTAATTATTCTTAGGCGACCACATTAACACTTCTAGACAGTATCCTTGAGAGCTAAGTGCTTTGAATGCTTGAACATCTTAGTGAATGTAAAACCAGTGTCCTTGAGTATTAGAAAGTGCTCCAGTGAATTATAAAGTACATTAATTAAAATAAATGTTTCTTAGTGGGACTTTTCCCAGATCTGTTAAGGCCGTGCATTCATGGACATTATGACTCCTTAAATCAAGAGAAGTGATGATGGTCACCAACATATGTACAATAATTTCTAGTTTACAAAGTACTCTATTTAATCATTTCCACATTTGATTTGATTTAACTCTCACAGCTATCTTAGGAGATAAGTATTATTTATTATTCACATTTTACAGAACAGTAAAGTGGATCTTGAAGAGTTCAAGTATGTATCCCAAGCCATACAGCTAGAACACTGTCTGAACAAGATTTTAATCTAGTCCCTTTAGCTCCAAATGTTTCTCTTTCTTATTACATAACACTGAGGAACATTTCCCAACTTTTTCTCCTTTGGATTTGAGAAAGCTGGACAAAACACAGGTCAAAGATCGAAATTGCCAATGCAATTGTGTGCTTATGAGTTTTCAAATAACAGAATTTTTAACTTTCATGTATATGATTTTGAGGTCCAATCTGTGGTTCAAAGTAGTGGCATTTGAGCCCTATATAGTGACAGATATTCGAGTTCTAATTTGAAACTTCAGAGATCAGAACTATAAATAGAAAAGTTCAAGTTGCTTAGGAATAAACTTCCTCTAGTAAAGTATTTTGTGAGTAATCATGATGTTCAGGACTTCAGAATTTCCAATTGTCTTGTAAATTAAAGATGCTCCCACATAATGAAGGGTGACCTGTGGAGGCTGGCAGATTAGATTTCAAGTAATTTGACTTGTTCAAGAGGTTATCCACTACTGAGCAAAATTGCAAGCTTAGTCCCATCTGGGATGAGTCCTGTTTACTTTCCGGCTGCTAATTTGGATGAGTCAAGGTCACCTTCCAGAAAGGCATTACTTTCTTTAGCTCAGGGCACATCAAGTGAATTATTTCTATTCAGGGTTCTCATTATGCCAGAGAGAGGATATGCACCTATTCATAGATTCAGCTCTAGAAATAAAGCTGCTCTGGTGTCTAGGATGGAATTCCATAGAGCTTCAACTCTCTTGGTGCTGGGCATAATGCTGAGGGAACAGAAAGAGAATCAAATGTGCTGACCTCCATTCCGGCCTAGGGACTGCCTAGGAGGACTGATGGAGGTTGAAGGCCTCCATCAACCAATAAGCAATAAATACGTGCTGATTCCCTTGTATGTGAATGACATCATGTTCAAGACTATGGGAGATAAATATGGTAAGATAAAAACTCCTACCCTCAAGGACTGTATAATCTAATTGAGGACATTTAAAAATATTAGACAGTAGTCAGTGATGTATCCAAAATTAATAGTACTTGAATCCTCATTTTAGCTAAAGGGACAGAAACTGCAGTCCTAGTTGGGGAGACCCAGACAACCACTTAATGAACTGAGTTGGGTAACATATGGGTAAGAAGTAGAAATAAAGGGTAGTTCTGTGGAGGAAAGCCACAATGGGAGGGAAATTATATGAGTTTGTTTTGGGGGACTGGAGAGGAGAAGGTTCATATAGAGGAACAGAAGTCTGGGATATTAAGATGAAGCCTGTTTGTGGAGGACTTGAAATGACAGACTGAAAAATCTGCAGTTCATGGCATGTACAACAAGGGGCCATCAGCCATTTCTGAGGGGCAGAGGCCCAGCTAAAGGAGTTGTATCAGGATGGCTAAGCTGATGGTCCCTAGCATGAAAAGATGGGCTGGTGGGGCCAGAGACTGGAGGTAAGGAAACCTGCCAACAGGGGCAATAACAATTCAAGACCAATTTTGCATTGTTTGCATTAATGAAGGTATAAACTTAATATGTATTTGCATACCTTAGCACAAGTTACACTGTGGGCAAGTGATCAAACGATCAAGAAACTTGGAGAGACAAATAATGGTTGAGTACTCGTGTAGGAAGAATAACAGTTGGGTGAATGGTGGGCTAGAGTGGGAGAGGGCTGTGGGATGTGAAAGAAAGAGGAGTGGGGAGTTAACTTCTGGTTGTATCCTCTTTCGTTCTCTGGAGGCATCACTGTTAACCCCAATGCTACAATGGGGCAAAAAAGCCAGCCTGAAGCTGTAAGGTTAGGCTAGCCCAGGGCAGCCCAGGAGCCCAGCTGGGAGGGTAAGTCAATAGGCAAGTACAGGTGGTTAGCAAGCCTGGGAATTTCCCCACTTCCCCCAAGGGCAAGGCCATTATCACAGAGACAGAAGATTGCATAGTAAATACAAATCAGTGCTGCACAGAGCAGGTGTTTTGCTGAGTGACTATGAGATTCCTTTTGGGGTGAGAGGATGCCTGGGGAGGTCAGGGAATATTTGAGCACAGATTACAATTCTAGAAGCCCTCTGATCTGAGCCTCTTCCCCATGGGGTGGAAACTAGGTCCTAGGTTTTCATCTCCTTCTCTAGGTAGACATTGCTATCTAAGGCAATTGTTAGTACTAAGAGGATACAAGATAGAGTCATAGGGGAAACTGTCAGAGATTTTGGGAGTGCCAGTGTTCTGAAAGAAAGGCAACAAATGGGCAGGACTCTTCCAGAAGAAGCAGAATTAAAAGTAAAACCAATCAAGAATGTAAAATAAATACATTCAATTAACCCCACTAGAGAGATACAGGAGACTATAAAAAGAAAAATGCCCAGGACCAAGCAGTTACAAAGGAGAAGCAAGTTGAAATCTTGACTATGAAAATAAAATTGTTGAAATAAGGGATTTAGTGGGTGGCTGAATTACAGAATTGACACAGCTGAAGAATAAATAAGATGAAAGACTGCATCACCAAATTCTCTTAATAATATCAGGAAGGGATAAAGACAGACTGAGAGACAAGCTGAGCTAGAGGAATGTGGAAACAGAAGTATCAACATTCATGTAACAAGAGACCCAGAAAGAGTGAAAAGGCAAATAGAAGAGATGAAATATTTGAAGGCATGTTGATAAATGTTTTCCAAGATTAAAATGGTCAATCTGGGATTAAAACTCAGGAAGCCTAGCCTTAGTACCAGGCTCTTAGCTACTAGTAACTTTCTGCTTTGGTGATCAACAGGCAAACCTGGAACTAGGTGAGAATTTGTAAGGCTGTTGATAGAAGATGGGAAGTGGGGCATTGCATCAACACTAACTGTGGCATGTGGTAGAGAATAAGATACTATTTGTGAAAGCTACACAAACTGTATCTCAGAATTAACCAGAAGGGGAAAAATTAACCACTAAAGGACATAAAACAAAATAAGAGCTACTTCTTACAAGGTGTGGCCTGGAAATGGGGCACATCATTTTCTTGGGGCTTGGTTTTGAAAAAGGGTGGAAACATTTACCAAAATACTGTGAAAAAATCAGCCAACAGTGGTTGTCTCAATAAAATTAAGTATCCAGATATTTTCAATGATCTGTCTCAATTTTACTCTTGGATTATCCATTCTACCATTGTCTCTCTTCATCTGAAAAATGGACATCTGTGCAGACTTGTTTTAGCAGTGTTTGCGAAGGCAAGGAAATCAGAACTTGAGCCCCTTCCAGGATTGTTTAATTCCTGGAATCCTCCAAAGATGGCCTTTCCTTTTTGGCGGTCATTGGTGAGGCCCTAGTGGGTTAATTGACTGCATGAGGGTACGTGGGGAAAACACCGTCAAGTACCTGACACAAAATGCGTAACTGTGTGTGTGTGTGTGCAAATGATGTGTGCACATAACCTAGAACTTCAAAAACAATGTGATGGAACTCAAATACAATTGGCTAGAGGTTCTTAAAAGTAGAAGACTAGGCAGGATGCTTAAAGGAGAAATAGTCTCTTGGTTCTCTTTTCTGTTGTGTCACGGACTAGCATCCATGGATATGCCTGATACTTGCATAGTAATTGATAAAGCCTGGTTATATTCATTGCTTCCTATCTTCTTACCAGTCCTTGATAAGATTTCTTTTACACCGCCGGCTTAGTGTAGGGTTTCAAAGTTGGAAGGAACTGCAGAGATCCTAGAATGACCCTCATTTTGCAAGTAAGAAAAGTGACCCAGAGAAGGTAAATCACTTGTCCAAGTTCACAAGCAAAGGTGGATTTTGAGGCAGAATTGAAACCTAGATAGTCAGAACCCACATTCGAGCAATGTCTTTAAAAAAGCATGCCTTTTATATTGTTAGGGACCCTGGGGGAGGGAGTGTACAGAGGGGTGGTGGGCAGTGCTGGTGGAAAGAGGAGGTGTTTGCAGAGGCAGCATTCCCAGTCAGTCCCGTGTAACAGGTATTAGGTGCATATTTTACACGATGTGCCGTCATGAGCATTCGACTGTTACTCCTGTCATTCAGAGGTTCTGACTTCCTGCCCTATCTTCCTGGGTTGGAGTTCTTCCTTTGTTTCCCATACCAGCAGCAATCCTGCTGGCATTACCTTGAAGGCAGAAGTTTGTCTTCTTCCCGTAGGTTCACCAGGTGTGGAGGAACTTGCTGGGTTCTGGAAGATTCCCAGTGTCCATGTAGCAGAGAAGCCCAGGGAGGGGAACTGAAAGTGTGTGGGTGGTCTGGGGAGACTCAGAGCCCACACTTTCCCCAAAAGCCTACTTCTGGTGGGGGCTGATGTCCTTGCCTTTCCCCACATTGGGGATTACTTACCCGGACAGTGACTCTTCAATTCTCTCTGGAAGGGATGGGTAACGTGGCTAATGCCCCATGGTGCTGAGCTCTAACAAGCTCTACAGAGCTGTGGAAAGAAAACTCTGGTCCAAAACATTTCTTTTCTCTCTGTGCCTGGAGATAGCCTCTCATCAATTGTCCACTGGGGATTTATGCAAAAAGATCTGGAACCACAGTGGAGCTAGCAAAGGTGGAAGCCATGAAAGATCATGGTACTCAGAGCAACAGCCAGGAGCAGTAGAGGTGGCCCTACAGTGGCTCTGAGCAAAGGCACCGCCAAAGAACACAAGGACCTATTTGACAGCACACATCAGACAGTACCAGGGTCTCAGACTTGGGAGGGATAAAGGTTCATGCTTAAGTGGAGAGTCAAGTCAACATCACTAGGGTAATAAAAGAAATCTAATCACATCACATATCCATATACCACTTAGACCTGGATATTTTGGTTACTTATAAGTCATTTTCCTCACCATGCTCATCTCAACTGACTTGATTTAAATCATTTCCAAATCGATTCTAAAGAGCAGAACCTAAACAAAATGGAAAACTTCGGTACCTAATAACCCAAATCGGGCACCCCACATCAGCCCACTTGGAGTTTTTGTGCTTGCTTTTAAAGTATTTTTCCCCTGCATTTTGCCTTTTAACACAAAGAACAAGAAAAGAGGGTGGGGAACATGGGGAGTCCAGCCCAGTCATGATATTTAATCACAGATACAAATTATTTGTCCATTATAAATTCAGTTATGAATTGTGCAAAACCATGTCTGTGTTTTATTCATAGAGGAAGTTATGAGCACTCCCAACCCTTACCTCAGTTGGAAAGAAGGACACTTCTGTGAAGCTGTTCACCCTTTGCTTAATTACATTCCCAGACACCACCCCCACAAAGTAAAGCAAAAGAGAAAATCACAGGGAGGCATATCTAATGCACAAGATAAACATATGCTACTGGAAAGATGTCTAGGATCAGCAATAAGAAGAGAAAAAAAGAATGAAAGTACAGCCCAGCTGGGATAGAGGGAAGGAAGCACACATCACTCAGCAGGGAAACCCCTCTCATTTCCCCGAGACAAGCACACTGGGCCTGTTTGCATATTACACCATTACTGGGATTTCAAGAGCCTGTGTAAGGCAATGCCATAGATTGAGTCTCACGCTATGCATAATTCCTTAAAAATGTTTGATGTTTTGCAGACAGGAAAATAGATCATGGGAATAGCTGACTGAAAAAGATATTAAACATATTTATTTAGTTATCTCTGCTGAATGAAATGGCGCGACCACCATTTACATTTTTTTCCGACGCCATTTAAGTGTCTCCGTTGTTATGGGTAACACTACATAAAACATGGTACAAAGGGAATTCTGGCTTACACGGGTGCATGAGAGGAGGAAAAAGCCTGTGGGATGGAAATCAGGCCTTCCACAAACCACGTTCTGAGGCCCCACCCAAGACTCTACAAGGGATACTGCAGTCATGAACCTGAGCGCCTTCACGCTCACCAGTAGCAGGCGGCCTCAGGACTGGGACGAGACATTCAGGTAGCAGTTAAGCCTTGTTTCTGGTGAGTTTGGCCTAGGGTCCTTCACAAGGCTTTCTTGGGAACGGAAGTGAGGAGGAGTTGGTGGAGGGGCAGTTTATGTGTGACTTTGAGCCCCTGCCCACCACTCAGGAAACTGGGCCAGGGCACTGGCTCTGGCTCTGGTCTCCTCTGGGTCCCAGCAGGAAACTCTGTCTCTAACAGGGGTTCACCAGGCACAGGAGCCACTGGAATCTCACAAAGGAGTGAGAATATGCTCTGAGAACTTCCCAAAGCAAGAAGAGATTTTTAGGCAGGCTACTAAAGAGCTCATTGTACAGCTGCAGTCTTGACTGGGTCACCCAGGCAATGGAAACTTGCAAGTTCCAATCAGAGATTTCAGTAGCCCTTCTTTACTTGTCTGGAGTAGAACAGGGACAGAGTGAGACTTGTGCTTAAGTCTAGAAAATAGAATGAAAAAGCAAAGTAACAATGATGTTCACCACTGGAAGAGCACAAAGACAAAAATGCATTAAGTTGAGTAGCGATCATCTATCTTTATTTAAGGCAAAAAGTACAAACTCAAAGAAAGGGGTGTGCAGGTAACCCGAGAGAGGAAGCATGCTTAAGGGTTTTGGGTTTGGGTTTTTTTAATAGGGCCTTTTGAGTAGGGGTCAGCATAAGGCATGATGTATGCAGGTGATTAATAACTCCTTTGAAGTTTTGTCTTAAGAATGGGATTATTTAAGTGACTGGGTTGATCCAGATCTCAGAATTTTTAGCACCAGGAGGAGGGGGTTCCCTGCTCTGGGCAATTTCAGTATGAATTCGATGAGACCAAATAACAACAATGGAATGTTGGGGGTAAAAGGGGGCTTATATCAAGCTTTATTCTCATGGCAGTAGGTTGAGGGCTAGATTCCTATCTGCCCATCTCAGTCTCTGGCTGGGCTCCAGCCTGTGCCCGCCAAGCACTGCCTCCACTTGTGGCTCCTTCTCTGCTCCCTCCTGCTCCCCTCTTCTCCAGGATATCTTCTCTCTTACTAGCACAGGGCTATGCCACTTCTCTCTCTTTCTCTCTAGGCTCTCTGCTTCTGTTTCCATCCCCACTCTACCACTGGGCAGACCTCTTCTTAAAGCAATGCCAGCCATAAAATAGCCCACTGCCAACAGTATGCAGGTAGGCAACTGTGCAGCAGGCTACGTGTTACCTCATTGCATGTATACAATGGGTGAGACTCCTGGCCATGGAAATTCCATTTTCCCGACAGCATTCTTTATTCACCTAGGCTCATTTATGCTTCGGAGGTCTATCTCCTGTCCTGGTCAAAAAGTTACTTAATTGATTAAGGGGCTGGAAGAAGAGAAACAGCATATAGTTAGAGAATAAGCTGGGCTTTTTTGAAGGTTAAGTAGATTTTACATGACTCCTGTGTCATTTCCTTGCTCTGTCTCAGTTCCTTTCTATCTTCTGCTAGGTCTCTGAGATTTACCAATTATCTTGCCTGGGCAGGTTCACTATCAATTCAGTGAGAACAAGAAATGACAATGGAATGTTTTGGGGGTAGAAGGGTTTAAACCCAGCTTTATTCTCATGGCAGTAGGTTGAGCATTAGAATCATGTCTGCATCCAGCAGTCTGCAGGTCCTTAATTCACCTCCCTCTCTGCCTCCACCCAGAGCACTGGGCATAGCTCTTTATATAGTGACTCAGTCAATAACAGTTCATTGTCTATGGGTGTGGAAGCAGTAGCCTAGCAACAGGCCAGTTACATCATCAAGTAGTTTAGGGTCAGGTGAGGATCCTGGCCATGGGAACTTTCCTTTTCCCTATACCTATTTACAGAGTACAAGTAGCAACATGCACAATAACCTTTAAAATTACACAGAACTAAGAAACATTCCCAGTATCCTTGCCTGAAACCCCCACCTACCACCCCTACCCACGAAAGGCAAGAAATTCTCAAATGGCTTTGGCTCAGTTAATCCTAACAGTGTTTCAGTTCTTTAAACAAATGATCTTCTCAATGTTAAATACTGCCTTTAGGTCAATAGTAACCTGGATGCAACAGGAGCAATGTAGTGCCTCTTCAGATCCATACAATTAAAGGACCATTTAAAGATTTTCCCCAAAGGTCAATCTTTAAAAAAGTGAATGCATTAAACCCTTTATAGATAGAAGCCCTTTGTAGTTTAGAATGATTCCTTTTTCTAGATCCTAACCATCAAGTTCCAAAACCAAATAATAATGTGAACATTGATAAGTCACTATGCAATGAACTTTTTAAAAAGAGAAAAAAATTCTGTGTAGATTGTTAAACTTTTTTTCTACTTGGGTTACTTGAGGAATCTGAATTAAAACAAAAGGAATCAGAGCCAATAGGTTAGTGTGTAGGGATGAGCTGGGAGGAAAAGTGAAACATGTATTGAACACTAGGGAAAATTGAACTTCCTATGGCCAGGATCCTCACCTGAACCTAAACTACTTGATGATGTAACTGACCTACTGCTTGCTAGGCTACTGCTTCAACACCCATAGGCAATAAGCTATTATTGGCTGAGTCACTCTATAAAGAGCTCTGCCTAGTGCTCTGTGTGGAGGCAGAGACAAAGGAGGATTGCAGACCTGTAGACTGTTGGATACAGAAGTAATTCTAGTGCTCGACCTATCGCCAGGAGAACAAGCTGGGTAGTAAGCCCTTTCACCCCCAGAACATTCCATTGTCATTCCTTGGTCTCACTGAATCCATAGTGAACTTGCCCAGGGCTGAACCCCATTGGCAAGACAAACACCTACAGTGTTCATCACTGTGATAGGTAATTTACATATGATATTTTAGTCTACTCCTCAACCATCCTGTGATTTAGCTATTATCATAGCCACCTGATGAATGAGGATAAAATAGACTCAGGGATATTAAATATCTTGTGTAAATTCACATAGCTGGTTTGTAATTGTGGAGCAACATTCAAGCAGGTCTGTGAGATTCCAAATCTGTTTTTTTCCATGACTACTATAATCTTAGAGGGTTGTGGGGAAGTTGGGGTTCCTATGGCCAGGATCCTCACTGAACTTAAACCACCTGATGATGTAACTGGCCTGTTGCTAGGCTACCACTTCCACACCTTTAGGCAGTAAGCTATTATTGCGCTATATAGAGAGCTCGGCCCAGTGCTCTGGGTGGAGGCAGAGATGCTAGTGCCCGACCTACTGCCAGGAGAACAAGCCGGGTAATAAACCCTTTCACTCCAAAGAACGTTTGCTGTCATTTTCTTTGGTCACATTGAATCCATAGCGAACTTTTCTGGGGCTGAAACCCATTGGCAAGACAAGGGTATGTTCATTATGTCTGGAAGCTACTGGGATCCCAGTCTCCATCCTGGACTTTTGCATACACTTTGCTGGACAAAATTAATTTGACCATATATTTGGCCAAACAAGACTTCAATAATCCATTCATCTGAGTCCTTACTATGTGCCAGGCACTGAAGGAATTGCAGGCACAGAAGCCAGTGCCTGTGAGAAAGTCATCTCAGCACAATGCACTTGTGGTGTTCCTCAAACCACACTTCATCCCTGGCTGCCAGTCCCACCGCCACGCTGATCACCCTGACAAAAACATTGGGTTGCAGCCTTGGACCATTTTGGGCATTAAGAGAACTTGAATAATTGGAAGACTCATTCTCATCATTTGTTGCTGTTTTCCACATTCTCATCATCTTTCTGGAACTGTGTGTAATTGTGGCTTTTTAATTGTAGGAGAGTAAAATTTTAATCAGGAGAAAAGAATCATGGATAAAATTAGGGAAAGAAAGAGATTTATGAGGCTTTCAGGAAAATCCCCTAAAAAGTCATCATTTGTTATTCTTGGTATTGACTTGTTAAAAGTGAATCTCATTACCTTTGTTTTATCTGGCATATTTATGGGATATGTTTACTTATTAATGATTGTTTCTAAAGCAAATGTAACAGACACATATGGGCAGTCTCATAATCACTTAGCTGTTACTGGTCTTTAGAGACTGTTCAGAAATGGAAAGCTCCAGGAGAACAACTAGAAAAGCATTCAATTCCATAAAATGCATGCATTCCACGAATCACTTATTCAGAGGATTAAGAAGCAAGTATATTTCTGAGTTTGTCTGTGATCAGAAGTAATCCTCCTCAGCACCCTTCCTGGAATTGTTGAGAAAAATTTTCCACAGGGCTATGGTACAAATAAGTGGGTGCACCGTGAGGGATTTGCTATAGAAGCTGCTCTCTGGAAGCCTGAGCTGGTCAGATGAGAACTTGGAGGAAGCTGATTCTGTTACCTCCTTCCTCGGACCTTTGCCTTCTCTTTTCCTTCCACTCTTGCAGACGTTGGTGGGTATCACCTGTGAGGTGGAGTCCTATAATCAGAGATTGTCACAGCAGGGAGGGATCTACAAGCCATTTCATAACCAGCTCCCTTATTCTACAGATTTGGAAATGGAGGCCCAGAAAGGGTCACTGACTTATTCATAGTCACTTGATAGCAGAAAGTTAAGACTCCAGCCTGGGGCTTTTCACCATTCCATATTGATGTGTGAGATTTCAGGCAGTTCATCCAATCTAAATTTCCATCCTTTTAAGTCTATATCTGAAAGCGTAGCGACCACATTGAGGGCTAGAAGTCTGACAGCATAGCCGGCATATAGAGGGGGGTATCAATAACACTTTGCCATCAGAAATCCCAGAAGTGAAGAATACATGTTTTGATAAACTAGATCCATCAACACTGACCAAATACAAGTACATCAGTTCTGAAGATGGTAGGTATATGGCAGCAGGCTCTAAGCAGTGTTTCTTACCTTACAGTTGCAGGTCGAGGACTTAAGTAGAGCTGTAGAATCCACATTGTCTCTGAGTCCTGCTTAATTTATTAGCAACAGCGCACAAAGGGAGGGATGCATTTTCTGGATGCTGGGGTCTGATTGCAGGCCAGCCTGCCCCAAGCTGTGCTATTTCTACCCTCCAGTTTTTAAATTTTTTTAAGGATGAGACCTATATAGATAGTTTCATTAGGCTGTGTTTGTATGTGTGTATGGGCTCCTGAAACTGCACTTTACTTCTTCCCTTTTTTGATCCTGATAAACTAGCAGTTGCAACTGTCCACCCCTTACTGCCTGGAAATTAAGAAAGGCTGAGGAGGAGACAGAACATGGGAGCCTTTGGCTGAATCTGCCTGGGAGATATATTTCAGTTGGTCCAAACAGTACTTAAAATCATTTGAGACAATCTTAAAGAATTGTGGCCTTATGTGAAATCATGAATTTTGGTGTGTCCTTTCAAGTAAGAAATATCTGGCTACATCAGGGTCACACGTGACAGAACTGTCAGGGTCTGTGTGTTGTTGCCCAGCCCTGCCTTCTCCTGCAGGGCCTCCTGGCACACCAGGTGCGTGCATTTGCAACCCTTATAGAAGAGGAAATACTAAAAGCCCTAAATCACATCTCCGTCAGAATTAATTTGTTCTTTTCTTTACCCACTCACAAATCTTTATTGAATCCTGACTCTATGCTAGAGCCTACTCTAATATTGAGGGATAGCACAGTGAATCAGATACGCAAGTTTCCTGCAGTGGCGCTTACAAGCTAAGAGCAGAAAACAAATAAATAGGAATCATATAGGGGCAAGAGAAGACACGGAACTGTGCCATGCAGTTAAGCCAAGGTGATCTGACAGTGACTTAGATAAGGGACCTGGGAGGGCTTCTCTGAGCAGCTGGTGTTTAAGCTGAGATCTGAATGATAAGGATGCAGAGATCAGGGAAAGGAGGGGTCAATCGTGAAGGAAGAGCTAGTGCTGCAGCTCTAAGGCTTGTTCAAGGACCTGAAAGAAGGCCAGTGTAGCCAGAGAGTGGGGACCACAGGAGGAGGTAGAGAGGCTGGCTGGAGTCACCTGGAGCTCTGCAGCTAAGGGCAGGGAGCAGATTTATTTAAATGGATGTGAACCACTGGAGGATTTTATGCAAGGAAGTAATGTTATCTGCTTCAAATGCTACTTCTCAGCATTTGTACCTTTCTGTTTCAGAGCAGACAAATTAAATCCTAGAGTTCTAAAAGAGGTTAGCACCTCCCAAGATGCTTCAGTTTTACTAACAGGAATGACTGATTCTGTGTAACAGGATATGTTTCCTGAGACCGCCATAACATATGACCACAAATTTGTTGACTTTAGGCAACAGAAATGCATTGGCTCACAGTTCAACATCTGCTTCACTGGGCTTAAGTCAGGGTGTGGGCAGGGCTGTGCTCCTGCCCTAGGCTCCTGGGGGAAATCCATTCCCAGCCTCTTCCAGCTTCTGGGGGCCACAGGTGCCTTGACGTGTGGCCATAGAAGCAGAGCTGAGACAAAGATTCCAGGCAGGTGGTATTGCTTGGGAGGTGATTCCAGGAAGCTCTGGGCAGTGAGACAAGGAAGGGAAGGAAGCCGACAGAAGTGTGTTATCGAGCAGATTACCACTCTGGACAACTGCGGCTCCATCCTCCTGTGGAATGCTGGAAGACTGTAGAGCATTCTTTGGACTTACCTCATTCAAGAGGTAAGAGGGCTTATGTATTTATCCTAATTCCGGTCAGTCTTTGGCTGAGGGCTGCTCCAGGAGGAGTTAACTCCCTGGCACATGTGCACTGCCCCCTGCCAGCTGGTGACTGGAAAAACGCTTCAGCAAATAGTGGAAGCTTGCATTTGGGGGCTCTGTAAGCTTGGTCAGGGCCTTGACATCTGATGGAGTCGACAGTGTTTTTAAGATTTCTCTTGAGTCTGTTTCATTTTGTATTTAAAACAAATAAATATACTTAAAACAAATTTACCAGCATTTCATACTGTATATAATTGTTGAATCAATATGTTGTGCAACTGAAACCAATATAATATTGTCTATCAACTGTATGAAAGACAAAACCAGTGGATTATTTCTTTCAAATTTACATTTATCTGTGGGAACAGAGAACATTTAATTTAAAATCTACCAGTAGTATGACTATTAAGTGAATGTAAGCATGCATATAGTAGATTCTTACCTTAGCAGATTAGGTACATGTAAGCATATACCTATTACGTATGTAAAATAAGTAAGATTTGGCCCCCTTGCTCAAGGAGCTTATAATCTAGCTGGCAAGACAGAGATGCACACATTGTTTTCGTAATAGCCAGGATAGCACAGGTTCATGAAATTGCACACTCATTATTTGTTCATCAAATATTTATCATGGTAGTGCTATTCTAGGTACTCACGGTGCAGGGTGAACACAGCAGAGGAAATCTCTGCTTTCGTGGAACTCACATCTTCGCAGGTAATTCCTTAGCATGATATTTCAGGTTTACTCACCTGCTACCTCTCCTGCCTCATTTCCTGCCACTTCCTTTGAGGTTTTCATGCTTAAGCAACAGGGACAATTTACAGAGCTTGAGAATGGCAGAGCCAGGGACAGAGGCAGAGCCGGGGCAGAGGCTGTCCTCGTGCAGCCATGCTGGACCCTCTCACCACCACCCTTACCACAGGTGACAAGATTCTGTCAATGGATATAATTATTTTTCTTGGAACTGAAATATTGTTAGTGACTTATTTACAACATTTCCTCTTTTGACAGCATAGTAGGCCGAATAATGCCCCCAACCGCAATACCATCTTATCCCTGGGACCTGGGGATATGTTACTTTATTCAGTATAAGGAACTTTGCTGACATACTACCTTTAGGATATTGGGTGGGGCTATTTGGTTATCTGGGTGGGCCTCCTGTAATCACAAAGGCTTTGAGGGAGGCAGGAGGTCAGAGGGTAGAGAAGATGCTGTGTTTGCTGTAAAGCTGAAAGAGGCAGACAAAAGCCAAAGGATGCAGGCAACCCCCAGAAGCTGGAAAGGAAGTCTTCCTGGAAACTTCCGGGAGAAACCCAGCCCTGCGGACCTATTTTAGATCTCTGCCCACCTGGACTGCGTTGCTTTAAGTCGCTAGGTTGTGGTTTTTGTTACAGCAGCAGCAGGAACCAGATGTGGCTGGCAGAGCAGAAAGGTGTCCTCGGTTATAAAATGGGAGATTCGAACCAGTTTTATCCCCCAGGCCCTTCCTGGTCTGTAGTCTATGCCCACTGGATTTGGGTCCTCAGAGGGGACAGGTAGGACAGATCAAGGCCTACAGCACCGACTGGGCATGTCTGGAGTCCGAGCGGTCTGTACTAGGCTCACAGGAGTCAGCCAGCAAATGGACACTTCCAGTGACCAATCTAAAATGCAAGAGGCATTTTACTGGCAGCCTCTTAAAAGCACATGACTCATTCAGAAATACAACATTTGGTCGATGAATATGTCAGACTTTCAGGTAAATTCAATCAATGGAAACCACTATTTTATTTTTCACCAAATGAGAATTTCATATATTTCATTCCATTAGCCTTGATACAAAGTGGCAGTTGATAGGAACCCATACTGACAGGCCCTCTTGGGCATAATCTAATAGTCACCTTAAATCACTTATTCACTGCATGATTCATGCCACACAGAGGGGTAGGTAGTCACTGAGTATTTAAATATAACGCTAAAACACCTGAACACTCAAAATCTTTTATTTAGGTTATTTAATCCACCTTAATTAATTAGAAAGCATTTGACTGCCTCTCAGCATCTCACATGATAACACATTGACTTGTATGTGTTCTTACCATAACAAAGGGCAAGGGCAACTGATTCCTGAGGGTGAGGAGGATGGGGTGACAGCGTTTGATCTTGGAGGTCGCTGTCCCTAGCGTCTAGCACCCGCGGTGGGCTCCCACTTGGGACAGCTGGCTTCCTTTCAGGCAGGGAGTGATGCAAATCATTTCAGATCAACGAACGTTACTTGATCACCTAGTAAATACCAAGCCAGTCATTAGGGTTATGAAGATGGATAAGACTCAAGAGTTTGCCCTGAAGGGTCTTCAGCCTCAGAAGGAAGAGCAAAAGTTCTAACTCAGGAAATGTCTGAAGATTTTGAATTATTTCCCCCTGACGAATTATTCTGGTTTAGAAATATTGGTGATGAGAAAACAAATAGAGATTTAAGAAGCTAGATTCTAATAGTTCTTTACTTACAGGAGGCTAATAAAATAGGTTTCGAGTTTGGAGAAGGCAGTGGACCTGAAGGTTTTTCCTGGTCGTTGGAAGGCCCTGTAGTGGGAGGGATTGAACCCAATCACCTGAGGTCTAGTAGAATAATTCTGGGTGGGCTTTTCATGGTATTAGATTACTGCTGGGCACCACTTCACTCACAGTGGGGTGCAGTTGGAAAATCTGAGGCAGAATAAATCAGACCATTAGAAAATCCATGAGGTTTCTTCTCATGAGGTAGATGCCCAGAGTTAGCGAGAACACCAAGATATGCAAAGAGCGAATCTTCCCATTGCCTCTCCGGCAATTGCCTTTCACCTGCATTGGAGAGAGCAGCAATCAGCCGGAGCAGCGTTCTGTGTGACACATAGGACCTGATACTGGGGAGCTGAGGAGGTGTACAGGCAGGCCCTGCTCTGGAGGAGTTTACCATCCACCTTGGGAGAGTGGCCATGCTGCTATAAAGATAACCACATAAGAGTTCAAACATGAAATACCCATCAAAAGTTACAATCAGTCCTGTCAGAACTGAGGCCAAAAGTTTTACCCTTTTTGGAAGAATAGGACCTTTGGCTGGATTTTGAAAGGATAAACCAGGAGTCCTTGAGCTGATAACTAGGAGAGCCCTGCACACCTTGTTTTACGTGTGATTTGTACACTAGCTGCTGACTAGTGAGGTAGCATATCGTTGTGGAGAGAGTCTGGAATCTCAAAATAGACTTGGATTCAAATCATAAATCCAAGCTCTGCCATTTCCTACCTTTGTGGGCAAGGCACTAAATTAAACCTCTCTGAACCTCAGTGTTGCTATTTATAAAACAGTCAGAACAACATTTATCTCGGCATGTTTTTATAAGGATTAAATACAGAATACCTAATTCAATCTGAAAATAATACAAAAATAGTCTGTTAGGTGAATAGGTAAGTGGCTGAGACTTCCAAAGCTACAATGATTAAGATGAGAGATGTTCATGTCTTTCTCACGTCAAGGAGTCCCTAGCAATGGCTTAAGCTAGCGGGGTACTCCGTGAAGTCCGTCAGGGTCCCATGTTCCTTTTATTTTATTCTTCTGTCATGTCCTGGGGCATGGATCTGCAAATTAGGGCCCCAGGTTGACTTTGTAAATAAGTTCTTGGGACACAACCATGCCCACTTGTTAGCATACTGTCTATAGCTGATTTCTGGGGTAAAGTCGAGTAGTTGGAACCAAATAGGCTACAAAAATGAAAATATTTACTATCTGAATCTTTAATAAAAAATTTGTTGACCCCTGCTCTAGATCATCGTCCTCATCTGCATGGCAGAGGCAGAGTTAGGCCATGTCCATGTTCCAGCCCACCAAAAAAGGAAAGAAAAGAAATCTGAGAGCAACAATTTCCTTCTAAGATGAAATTTGTACACAACCTTCAGTTTATGTGCCAGTGGTGAGCACTTGGCCGCATGGTCATATCCAACTGCAAGCAAGTGTAGCTGGGATGTGCAGTGTTTAGTTAGACAGTCAGATGCCCAGCTTAAACCAAATTACTTTGGAGTAAGGGATGAATGAGTTTTGGTGGAGAACCAATAGTATCTGCCTCAGTATAGGCTCCCTTTCCCATCTTTCCAGGTGTCAAACTACCCCAAAGTCCCCAGTTCTATTCTTCTACCACAATGTCCTTTAGCTTCTGCTTCTTGCTTTTCAGACCTTCTCTATTTTATTTCTTATCTCTTATGTCACCCACTTTTCATATAATCTTAGAACATCTGATTGACCTCTTTTAAAAGTGCCCTATGCTTTATGGCAGGGTTTCTTAGCCTTGGCACTTGACATGTTGGGTTGGACAATTCCCTGTTGTGGGGTCTGTCTTGGGTACTTAGGACCCCACCCAGTGGGTGCTACCATATCCCCCGTTGTGGCAACCCAGAATGTCTTCAGACACTGGTAAATGTCTCCAGAAATGGCCTCTATGTGAACTACTGATTTATGGGAGGATTTGTAAGAAGAAGCCAAGTCATGTAGCCCAAGACCAAGGCTTAGGTAGGTCAAACTTTGTTTGATGTTTAATGTTCGCCAGTGTTCTGGTTTTCTCTTGGCTGAGATCATCTAAGACGATCCTCTCTTGGTTTTACAAAACAGTGCTATTTGATGAAATTTAACTTCTTGGGTATAGAGCGCTTAGTAAGTCTTCTCTGCTGTGTCCTTTGCTTTGCTGACCATCTTTGGCATAGATGAACCTCTAGGTCTCTGCCTTCATGTTCATGTGGTGCTCTCCCCATGTCCAAATGTCCCCTTCTTACATGGACACCAGTCATACTGGATTGAGGGCCCCCTCTATGCCGGGATGATCTCACCTTAACTAATTACCTCCGTAACAACCCTATGTCCATGTAAGGTCACATTCCGAAGACCCTCAACATCTCTACGGGGACACAATTCAATCATAAGAGATGGTACCTAGTCTGTCATCATCTGTGTCTGTTAGGCTCCTAGCCAGGGATGAGCCTAGAGGAGCAGGTGAGTCACTCACGTGGAGCACCAAATTCAATAGCTCAGCAATCAAGATAAATATTTTAATGATATATATTTTTAAAACCAAAACAAATAAAAAATTCCAAGATGAACAAAAACATCAAATTTTTTAATAAAGGCAGCATTCGACCCCATACTTGCCTGTTCCTGACATTCAAGGTCATGCTGCCATCCACAGAGACAGCCCCTGGCACTTCACCTGTGGACACAATCTCACTAAATTTAGAATACAACTGAAGACCCTTCTGGATTTTGAAATTCAGGCTCATTTAACACTAGGATTGAGCCTTATTAAATTCTACTTCAGTAATTCTCCGCTAAGTACTCTATACTCGTCTCAAACTATGCATTTAATTAGAATACCTCAATTTTTCAGACTCACTTAAACACTTCCTAGAGGGGGTCTCTGCTTCAGTGTGATATCATTTGGCCCTGCCAATTTCCTTAGCCTCTGGTGTCCTGTTTTATTTTCTTTAACTGTCCAGTGATGGCGCACTTCATGGAGCAAGGTGATTCCAGGCCTCTCTCTATGCTGCCCTCGCTCCCTGGCCTCCTCTGGGGATGGACAGGATTTCTCTGGATGCTTATTCTGCTTCACTGCTAGGGGAAGGGAAAACCTAGGGCAGGATTGTGAAGTAGTAATTTCCCGGAAACTTGTCAAACTCACCTACACATGTGAGATTCGGAAAGTAGAGAAACCATCTTAGTTCCTGAGTGAGAAAAGTTTTAAGCTTTGTTTTCAGGGGCAGAGTGGGTGAAGCAATTTTGCCAAAGCGATAGAGAAAAGAAGGTAAAAAGGCAGGTAGGTGGGCTAGAACTGGTCCCTATGTGTTGTTGTAAGAGCAAGACAACACTTCCGCAGACTCAGAGCTGGTTTCCCTTCTGCCTGGTGAATGGGGCAGATGCGGCGACGGCAGTGGGCATGGTATCTCTGTTCCGATTCTTTTTAGGTTGAGGCTTTGCCTTTTTTTTTCTTTCTTCTTCCTGCAGCTGTTTTCCCTTCCGTCATCCATCCAACCTCCAACTTCATTCTAAATTAACTTTTCATAGCACACACACCCAACACACACATTTATATACGTCCACCAAAATCATGTGCCAGCTGCCTGATTCTGTTGCTGAAAATAAATATTCCCTTAAGCCCTTTATTTCTAACTGCAAATATTGACCAGAATGTCCAGATTGTCAAGGGGGGGGGGATGTTCTCTGCACTGGATTTCTCATCAATGTTCTGATCTTTTTTTATGACAGTCACTAATCCCCTACATTTTATACCTTTGAGGGAAACAACACATCAATGTCGACACAACAATGTGTAGATGTACAAAAGACAGCACAGTCCTTGGTGCCCATTTGGAGCTTAATAAATCATAGTTCTAAATTGTTGTATCCAATAAAGAAAATCTAGGAATAATTTTGCTTTAGAATAAGGTAGTGTCTTTGGGGTAACATTTGAGCAAATGTGCTATCTTTCAACATCAAGCCGATCAACAAGCAGTAGGCTGCAGAGAGCAGAGACAAGGGCCTTAGTCTGGGAATCAGGGAGGCCAAGAGCTAATAGCGGCTCTGCTACTGGGTGACTAGTTAACAAGTAGCCTGACGTCTCTAGGTCTCATTTCCTCGTGTAAAATGAGGGGATTGGCACAAACGGTGGCAGAGAACCCATCCTGCTCTAAGCCTGTGACTTTTATGGCTCCTGTTCCCGCATGAAGGGACACACCGGGAGAAGTTGCTTCCTTCAGAAGTCAGCAAATTGGAATGAAGAGTGCTGGTGATTCTCTGTAAAGGTCGGTCGTGCTGGCGGTCACAACGAGAGCGCATGAGCTCAATAAACCGTGCAGTATTCTGGAAACAGCTGCCTCCCGGGAATGGTGTGTAAGTCACTCATTTGAGGAAACAGACAAGAAATAATCATAAAATGCTTCGGGGGAGACATAAGATGATGGAAATAGAAGCCGTGCTCTTTATGGAATAAAAGCTGTTGTGCGGGTGAGTCCTGCCTAAAACAAATATCTTTAGGTTGAGGCTTTGCTTTTTTTTTCTCTTCTTATAGAGCCAAGGAAATAGGAAAGAAATAGATTTCTTCCAAAGTCACAAAGACGTGCACGAAAAGGAATGACAAGGGGGAAAAAATTAAATGGCGATGGCAGCATGGCTGTGCTCTTGCCTCAGCAAGTGAGTACACGTGACCCAATTTCCCGGCTCTGGCAGGTCTGCAGGGGGCACCTGGTGCTGTCTCTTCCCATTAGTTTCCCTGGAAGCAGGACTGGCTGGGAAAACTGCCTCGTTTGTACATCAGTGTTTATATTACACAGCAGCTGTGGAAAATAATTAAAGGAAAAGAGAGACAAATGGCTTGGGGTTGAATCAAGCCAGCAACTGTGGGAAACCTCAATGGCGGCTCATCCTCTTGTTGGGTCTTCTCCCTGCATTAAGATGCTAGTTCCTGCGTGAGAATCCGAATGGCAGTAAACTTTTTGCTTCACTCACTTCCCTCTTTTTAAATTCTTAGTTTTATTTTGTCTGTTAGATATCAGAGTACATTGCCTCATCTTATTCCATTTCTTTCTCTCTGCCTTGTGCCATGATCCTCTTTGTGCCATCTTCTCCAACATACGCACGTTGACTCTTGTGCAGCTGCTGCACACACGCACCCCTCTTACACACATTCGTGTATGCACACACCTACGCACTTCCGCACAAGCTCACGAGATGCCAGGTTTATTGTCACCCATGTGCTCTGGGCAAGAGCAATTTCTTCCTCTTCTTTGAGGTAGCTGGCACTGAGTCTGTCTGCCCCCCAAAGCTGAGTGTTTGCAGCATTTCTAATTGTACCTGGTTTGTTGAATGGTTTGAGCTTGGTGAGGAATGCACAAGAAGTGGTTTTATTTCTTCTCCAAACACACCCTCCCAACATGTTTTGTTGAATCTCCATTTTCTTCTCTTAATGACACATCCCACAGCTTCTCAGTTATTGTCAGGTTATCTAAAAAATGCAGTACAGTCCAGATAAAAACAGAACATATGATCAGATTTATGGCTTGTGTCTCTCCCTTCTTAAGAGTCATCCAGGCAGCTGGGGTCTGCAGAGAAAAGGTAGAGTATTGGCTTTTTCGTGTCTTTCTCCTTCTGCCGCTGACTCCCCTGTGGTTGAGACGAGGGGGAGGTGTGACTAGAGGGAAGGGCAAAAGCTTTTATCAGCTGCCATTGCTGGAGTTCTCCCCCTGGCTGTGGACAGCTCCTCTGTGGAGGCATCAGAGGGCCGACTCTGGAAGACATGCAGGAGGGGGCCTTGCACGGTGCTGCCTCCCTGTGCAGTTTCCTGATGTGGAGAACTCAACTGGCTGGATGACTTCCGGCAGCTCGCACACCCTGGCCATGCTAGGTGGTGGGAAGCATGCTTCACTAGTGCTGCCCCCCTAGCTGCCCTTCTGTCTCTCTCTGAAAGGCATTCAGGGCAGATTGTTGATTCTTCGGTATCAGAGGCTATCCAGATGAGGAATATCTGCCAGTAATGAGTCTTTCATCCACTCCTATGCTTTACAAATGAGACTTTTGGGATACCCCCATACTTGGCTTTTTGGAGGGAGGGTTTGTGCCAGGCAAGAAAGTAAAATAGTCCTAAGATCCCTACCCCTGGGTGCACATCCCGCCTCATCCCTGAGAATGTATGAGAGGTTTTACTCCCATGATTAGGTCATGTCATTGGCACAGCTGATGCTAAGAAAGGGAGAGTTGCAGGTGCCTAGTTAGGGGAGGGTTTCAAAGGCTCCACACTCTTCCTGGAAAGGGACTTGGAGTGTGGGAGGGGTGAGATGTGGGAGCTCCGCTGCTGGCTCTGAAGATACAGGGGGCCATGAGGTGAGGAATCTGGGTGCACTCGCCAGCAGATGGTCAGGAAGGGAACAGGTATTCAGTCTGGTAGCTGCAAGGCCCTGAGCTCTGCCACAAGCAGGTGAACTTGGAAGAGAAGGTGGAGCGTCAGGTGAGACCACAGGCAGCCGACACCTTGATTTTGGCCCGGGAGGCAAAGCACAGAGAGTGCAGCTTTGCTGCCTGGGCTTCTGACCTACAGAACTGTGAGTGAGTGAACTTCCTGTTTTAAGCCACTAGGTTTGGGGCAGTTTGTTACGGAACAATAGAAAACTAATACATTGCCCCTTCACCTGCTAGCAAAAAGGAGAGAGGAAAGGCTGGAGCACTCTTCACCTGAGTCAGCAATGCCCAATTCCAACTAGTGTTTTCTTTTTCTGTACGTAGAGTTTGGGGCAAGTGGTAGGTTGATGACAGTAGGCTCCAGCAGCCCTGAAGAAACGTCTGGCTGCCACGGGCGTCAGTGTCTTTAGATTGTAAGGGCATTCTAAATTCCAGGTACTTCCATTTTCAACTTTGGATGTTAGCTGCAATTCCCAGACAACAGAAAAAGCCCTGTTCAATGTCCTGCTGCCTAAGGGAAAGGCATGGTCTTACCATCTCCGTCCCTTTGTGACCATTCTGTTGAAAAAGTGCGACTCCAGGATATAATTATTAAGCAATTTTATTTTTGTCTCCTCCTGCTCCTTTGTTCTGTGGGGCTAATTAGTCTCTTGCTCCTGAGTGACCATGACTCTTATGGTCCCCTTCAGGTAATAAAAGGTCTTCTAATCAGTAATTAATATGTTTAATCGAGAGTAATAGCCAAAACTTTCAACTTCATTCAACGTTACAGTTGCACCTCTTCCCCAGCTGCTGCTAGGGGTTATTTGCAGGGAAAGGGAGGGTAGGAGCTGACTTAATTTTTCCCCTACCTGTGCTTTGATCCACCAGCCCTCCCCTCCCTCCACCCCTATTCTCTAGCTTCTCACCTCGGTGAGGTTAGAGGAGAAAAGAGAGGGAAAGGAAGGGAACATTCCAGGCTTGTCTTCACTCCAAGTGAAAGACCCCCAGCATGGGAGCAGGTCTCTCAAGAACCCACAAAGACCCCAGGAGAGGATCAGCTGTAAACTTTGCTGAGCCCCGAGAGGGAGAGGCCAGCCCAGCACCCACCTGGGACCTTCCTTCCCCTTCCTCCTTGCCTTTCTTTTATTTATTTTGTCTGGCTCCCCAGCTTCTCCAGCTTTAGCCCATTCCTGTCCTCAGCATTGCTTAATTTCTGTTTCCTCTTCCCCCTCAAGTGTGCATGTTTCTCAAACTTCTGCCTTTGACTTTCTTACTTCACCATACGCTAGCCAGTGTTACTCATGCCCTCCCAGGGCTTACAGCACCTCCTTCCATGAGGAGGGCTTCCAGATCTGTGCTACCAGCCTTCTCCATCCTCTGGGCTCCAGTTCTGTGTCCTGATCATTTGTGGGGGATCGTGACCTGAAGGTCTACCTTCTTCTGGAGTTTCCCATGCCCACCCCTCCCCCATTCCACCTCCTCTGACTTCCTTGCTTTTCTTAACTGCCCCACGATTCTCCATCCATCAGGCTTCCTGTCACCTGCCGCTGCTCCTTCCTTGCTCTCAGTATCAAATCCACTGCCAAGTCCTCAAGTCCTTACCTTCTGCCTCGTCTCCCCTAGTTCTGCCACCCAGAGGTAGTAACTGTTCATATTTTGGTGCATATTTTTCCAATCAATATAGTAAAGAAATAAATATTATGCACATCTTTACAGACTAGGATTATACTGTGCCCATTATTCTGCAAGCTCATCATATTCCCCTAACAATGCATTGTGAAAATCTTTCTGAACCATTTCCTGTTTGTCCACATGTTTTTCAGATACTATGGCAGTTGAGTATTTGGGGTTTTGCCTTCTGCTATTCAGGCAGAGTCCCTAGAGATAGGCCTTTTTCTCCGCTTCAGTAATTGTGATCCAAATTCCCACAGAGGAAGGAGGAAAGGAAGATTATGCCTAGCACAGGGCACATCCTGTTTCTGGTGTGTCCAATTCATTAGGAATAGGGAGCAATGTTGGGTGCACGTTGCCTGGCTTGGCCTGAGTAGTTAACAAGCGATTACATTACATTTAAAATGCATCTGCAAGGGGAGATAGGAGGCAGGACAGATGCAGAACTGGGTGGGTTGACAAGAGCTGTCACTGGGCCTGGCATAGGACAGATCAGGGGACCACGCCCCAGAGGGTTTGTGTAACCCCGATGGCCATGCGCAGAGGCACTCAGGGATCACTGACAAATGTTCCCAGTCTGGGTTTTTCCCAGGAAGTGGGACTTTCAGTGCTGAAATGATACAGTCTCAACAAACCAGGACAGTTGAACTAATGAAATTCATTTGCATAAAGCCACCAATTTTATTCTTGATTACTGTGATGTGCAGTAATGAAGTATGCACCCCAAAGTGCCGTTGTAAGTTTTATTTGATTGTAGCACTAAACTTAATTTATAGATACGTTTGTTTTCTTTCACCAGTTTGTTGATTATGTAGTATAGTCGTTCACTGGCAACTTAAAAAACACGGGAGTTCGCATATTCCTTCTAGCGTGTGAACGAAGGCCCGGGGCACCAGGCTCCACTATTGAATTGGGGTAAATTGTGGAATCTCTTTTGAGCAGAGTGTGAGAGGAAGCATTAACATACACCTCATGGCCGAACTGCATTTTATTCAGGCTTCGCTGCATGCAGTTGTTTTTAGAGACCCATTGTTTGAACTTTGGCATGTCTGCAACTGTGAAATAATAAGCCATTCTTTAAATCAAGATTTTGCTGCATTACAAAAGCTTGAAGAGGGCTTGCTTTCAGAATTATTATTCTAGTGCTGGTCTGCCTTCCTTCTTTCTCTTAAATAATCCGCTTTAGGCATTCAAAAGGTCTACTCATCCCAGGACATGACTATAGCTAATTTGCTGAGAAACTCTGAGCATGCCCCAAGCCTGCTTAGGACATCTGCCGGGAAGTTAAATCATTTTAAGTGGAGGAATTAGGCTAATATTTTCTGCTAGGAGAAAACCATGAATGTTGGTATTCCACATGAGACTTTTAATGGTGGAAACGAATTATACTGCAGATATACAAAAGAAAAATAAATCCATCTTATTTTACTAGGAGCTTGACACTTTTATTTAGAAAATTTATATTTCTGAATGCTCCCTTCATACATTACAGATACATTTCACATGTAACTCTGTTAGGTTAATAGTCTATGCCTTAGAAACAGATCAGGGTGAAAAGTGGGGATTATGGCCACTTTGAAGTAAGAAAGAAAGGAGGATTTATCTAATGATAAGATGAATCAAAGAGCATAACAAATCCTTTTCTTGCAAAAGCAGGGAATTCTGATACGCCTGAAAGATTCTGAATGGAGAAATATTTGCTTGCAAATTACTTTTGCATTACCACCTACGCCCCCAAGACTTTAACACGGAAAATCAAAGTGAGAATTCTATATAACAGACCATCATCCACAACATATCAATTGTGAATGTACACATTGTGTGTTTTTTAATCTGATTTCTCATTTGTAGGTTCAACATCGAATGCTATTTGCTATGCGCATAAGAAAAAGTGGTCAGCTGAGGTTATTAACTGGAGGCAATGTGGGGAATTCTTGTTACAGGAATAAAAGGCATCTGTGAAGTAGATTCTGATTGGTTTTCAAGTAAGTGCCACGGTGGGGCTCATGGTGCCGAGAGGTTTGGTTTTGAACTAAACAGGCAATCACTCAAACTCATTTGCTCCTGAGTCATCTACAACTCACCTATATTCACCAACCAACTCTATTCAAGCTGGTTTCCTGGGAAATAAATAGCAGGGCAGCCACAGGGCCACCCACCTCCGGTTGCAGATACCTACCTCACTTTTCAGAGTTAAAATATAAATACATGTTTTTTGAACAAAGGTGAAACCTGTCCTCACTCACCTAATTGCTCTAGTGTTCCTTTGTTGAATCTCATCTTCTGAGATGGAATACTGTAAACTGAAATATTTAAGTACAATATTCAGAAAGTGTGTGTTCTCAAAACTGCACGTTCTTGCCTTCCAGACAGACATCCTGTAATTGAGTTTGCATTGCCAAACCATGGTGAGGAGGGAGGGTCGGGGCTCAGCCAGTTGCTCCTGGCTTTTCCAGGCTGTGAGATCTGTTTAGCCTCCTTGGCCAGGCCCCGTGGATAAGACTCCTGTCTTGCTGTATCAGACTCTGGGACTACTTAGGGTAACTGTTAGCTTATCTATAAAATAATGATTCAGAAAGACTGTGAACCTCTGGCTGAGTCGTTTGTCATTGTGAATGAACATCACGTTCTCTCCATGCCGGGCGGCATTATTATTTTTCTTAACATCTAGCTGGGGAAGTAGAGTGCCAGGGAAATTTCAAAATTGCTCTCACTGAAGGCACCCCAGTGTGACAATGAGCTCATTCTTCCAGGGACGACCTAGCTTAACATTTGTTTCCTGATCGTAATTCATGAATACCTGTGACCCTGCGGTACTCCTTCTGGCTGGATTTCTCTACTTGGATAATTTAGAATGCAGAATTTCATCTCAAGAGAAAGTTCAACACTTACTGTCCTTAACTTGTCCTCCTGACGGTGACGGCCGCGGGGCAGGCGAGCAGGCTTCAGTGACTAGAGCTTGTTTGTGCAGCTACTGTATTTATCCAAAGACAATATAAAATGTACAACATCCCCCAGCCCTTAGCCTCTCCCACAAAGAAGTCCATCGGAAAAAGCCTTCATATTACCCTTAGAAAGATCTTAAATTGTTTTGTTTGTGGTTTCTCATTTCCTGAGACTTGGAGAAAGTTGATTCAGCTTCCTTTTCTTTTTAATATATTTTATTGGGAGGAATGAAGGTGATGCTCTTGTCGCTAAGCAATATGAATAGGGAAGAATGCCTGTGGTTGTTTGCTGTATAAACAGTGCAATAATGAAGATAAAGAACTAAAATTCTGACCTTTTCTGTTCCTTCATAAACCAGCCTGAAATTCCAGTGCAGCATCTGAGCACGTTAATGTGATGGGAGAGACACCATTTCTACCCTGAACCTTGGCCTTCACAAGCAGAAGAAAATGCTGGTATACCAGCTGTTTTATGAGAATGGCCAACATAATTTTTCTCAGTAGGTTGGAGTCACAATATACATGTGATCTCTACTCCAGATATTTATTCCAGGATTTTGTTTTTTGGCACAGTTTCAGAAGGCTATTTGACCAACCACTTTGTGTCTGTAATTTCAAATTTTGTCTAGTATTGTTTTCCAGTATAGACAGGCACTTAAAGGTGGAGAGAGATGCGGGCCTGTTTTTTAGTTTAACAAATGAAGAAAAAGAGAGGATAATTGGTTTGCCCAATGTCACCACACTGAACAAGCTCCCAGGGTTGTCACTAGTATTCACTTGCATTAGTTATGCAAATCGTGGAGAGCCTAAATAACATGTTCTCCACAATAAAGTTTCTTCTCTTAAATGAGTGGTAAACTTGGATATAAGAAGAGAAAAATAAAGGCTTTAATCTGATGCTCATTCCATAAATTTTGAGAGGTGGTCATATACTATCTGGTAACTAGTTGAAATGAGATCTTTTGAGTTCTTAGCATGGCCTTTTGGGAGAGGGCTTCTCTCCCTTGCTTGAACACATAGTCACTTTCATTCACTCATTCATTAAGTCAGGCATTTGTTCACTCAACAGACATTTTTTAAGCACACGCTATGTGCTAAGAACTGCATTGCCACCTGAGAATACAAAGATTCTGAACAGGTTAGTCTCTATTTCAAGGAGGTCAAAATCAAAACCAGGGAGGGACAGGCCATTTCAACTTGGAACACAATATTATGGAAACCCCAAAAATGTGTTTTGAATGTAGTCACAGAATGGGATAGTGATTTGGGAAGAGGTAATCTGAGCTGGGTCTTACCAGAAGAGTTATCTATGTGGACATTGAAGGATCACGATAGGAGAAGGCATTCCAGGCCGAGTGTTCAGCATGCATGAGGGCTGCCAAATATGAGATGGTGAATATGCAGCCTGGTGTTGTGAGATAATGAGGCAGAATAGAGTAGTTACTGAAAGCCTACTGTATATGAACCTCAGAGATTCTAGCTGAAGAAAGCTGCCCCTATATTTCAACAGACTGACAAAGGGGAAGAGGGATAGTGGAGAATTGTTCACTGGTTCTTAAATCTTCCACTTCCATTGTTGTTCCTCACGTCTCATTGGCCAAAGCAAGGCACAGCCTTCCCAGGGGACATGGAAGTGCAATCCTCTTTGTGTAGAAGGAGGAGAAATAGAATAGCTGTGATTACCACAGCAACTGAACTACTACTTAGATATTATCAGAAAAACTGAAAAAGCTATTGTGTTCGATAGGTGTTACCTATCTTTTATTATCTGGTCCATAATAACTCCCTCACAAAAAGTAATGTCACTTTGTGTTTTATGTTGTATTTCCAGCTCATACGTTTTGAAGGGCCCATAAGAGTGCAGTCCTGCTCAGAATGAGACATTCTTTTGATGTGACTAGTTTGCCAGAAGGGATCATCTGGTTTCACCCATTTTATAACGTGTATTCATACTATTTAACTAGAACTTTGGGGCCATGGTCCTCCGTTTTATATACATATGCAAAAAGATATTAATGAAACTCCCAGCTCATCTGCAATGAAAGGTGGGCATGCACTGATAACTACACATTTGCCAGGGAGTACTTATTATTGCCTCACATTTGTGGGAAACTCAGTGGGTCAAAGAATGCCAAGCCTGTCTATCCTCAGATATTTGAATATTCACACCCTGAATCAAGCAGGATTCGTTGGACATTGAAGGTTTACAATACACTGTACTGGCCCCTAAAGAAATACTTCTCCTGCAGGACACTGTAGTGTAATGCTGTTGACCCAGATGGAGGGTACTAGAAGAAGTAGGCCATTGTAAGGTGTAGCCCCATGTAACTTATTATGAGTCTGCTGTAAGAATGTCATCCTACTTAGAAGGTCCTTTCCCATTTCCTGGGTAGAAATTTGTACTTCCCCTAAGCAGAGGTTTATTTTTAATGTCACGGATGCCATGAATTACTCTCTTGTCATGAACTGCTGGAGAACATAGCCTCTACCTTGTAGCCCAACAGTTGTAAGTGAAGAATTCATTATGGAATGTACATCGTCATCATCCCTGCTTCCATTCATATTACTTCTTGTTTTCTTTGTTCTGTCTTTCTCTCCTTTAATTTCTTTTACCCTGTATATTTAATTTTTTTTTCTTCAAATCATTTCTGAAGAAAAGGTGGAGCGTGAATATATAGCAGAAGGGGAAAAACCTTTACAGTTCTTATAATTGACATATTCTGTAGAACTTACTCACTTTGTCCTCGGCAGGATGACCAGAGATGCTGCTCTATTTTGCAGTGATGTACTGGCCCAGATTCCTGAACAGGCTGCCCTGGATCTTCCAGGACCATCTTATACAGGCTGATGGTGAAAACACAAAAAACTCTATATAAGGTAACTCAGCTGCTGTTTGTTAAAAATAATCTTTCAGTGGGAGAGGATTAAAGATGGCTGCATGAGAGGTGAGACAGAGGCTTCCTACTAAAACTGCATATAATATGAAAATATAATTAATATGATGAATCCTGAAAGAGCAACAGGAAAGAGGGCTGTGCCAGACTGCATATACCTGGAGAAAAGAATAAACCTCACAGAACAGGGTAATGTACCAAAGCTGTGGTCTGGCTGGACCCAAGCCCTTCCCCGACATGAGCTCACTGGCAGGAGGAAGAGAAATGGAGCAGGGACGGAGAGGAGGCCTGGAACTGCTGAATACCTAACTCCGGAGATCTGCTCTGGGAGCAAAAACCTACATTTCATGGTGCTTTCATGGTACTTTCCTGATTAGGGGGTTGGAAAGCTAAGACAGGCAGAATACCTAGAGAGACTGAGATTCCAGCCACTGCGGAAAGCAGGGATCCATATCTGGCTGCTCTGGGACAAAAGAAAGGTGGGCAGTCTGAGAGACTTCCTAACAGCAAGAGGGCTGCTAAAGGGGAAAGGATTGCACAGAGCTTACTGCTCAGGAGAAAGGACAGGTAGACAAAATTGTGTGGGTGCACTCTACCCAGCAGGTTGGGAACTTTCTCGATCTTCAGGTGCTCCAGCTCCCTGGCTGGCTACACAGCTCGAAGGACCCCCTCTGTGATACGCAGCCTACTGCACCTTTCTCCCGGCCAGCCCCACCTGGCTCACAAACCAGCAAACCATACCCTGGTGTTAGGCCAGCCAGAGGGAAGATCTGTCTACAGCAACTACAAATGCAAAGCCAAGAGGCTTATATCTGTGTGCGCAGCCCACTGGTTCTGGCAGTGGAGGCAAGTACAGCAGCCGGGAAGCAGGAAACATCTTTTTCCTGCCCCCAGGCACCAATACTGCTCCCCTGCGACCCCCGACATTGCTTCAGGGGCTGAGCAGCTCCAGAGAGTAGAGCTTCTGGACATTAGAGGGCACCATATACAAATATGAAATGCCAAAGAAATCTGGTACAAAGTAAAATTATGAATACAACACCTGAGAAAGATTCAAATGAAATTGACCTCATGACTCCTCCTGAAAGGGAGTTCAAAATGAAAGTCATTAACATGCTCATAGAGGTACAGAAAAATATTCAAGGACTCAGAAATGAATTCTGGTTGGAGATCAAATCGTTGAAGAGCACAATGGATGGTATTAAAAGCAGATTAGATATGGTGGAGGAGACAATAAATGAAATAGAAATTAGAGAAGAGGAATACAAAGAAGCTGAGGCACAGAGAGGAAAAGGATCTCTAAGAATGAAAGAATATTGAGAGAACTGTGTGACCAATTCAAATGGAACAATATTCACATTATAGGGGTACCAGAAGAAAAAGAAGAGAGAAAAAGGGTTAGAAAGTGTCATTGAAGAGGTAATTGCTAAAAACTTCCCCAATCTGGGGGAGGAGATAGTCCCTCAGGCCATGGAGGTGCACAGATCTCCCAACACAAGGGACCCAAGGAAGACAACACCAAGACATTCAATAATTAAAATGGCAAAGATCAAGGATAGGGACAGACTATTAAAAGCAGCCAGAGAGAGAAATAAGATCACATACAAAGGAAAGCCCATCAGGCTATCATCAGACTTCTCAGCAGAAACCTAACAGGCCAGAAGGGAGTGGCATGATGTATTTAATGCAATGAAGCAGAAGGGCCTTGAACCTAGAACACTTTATCCGGCAAGATTATCATTTAAATTTGAAGGAGGGATTAAACAATTTCTAGATAAAGCTGAGAGAATTTACCTCCCACAAACTATCTCTACAGTGTATTTTGTGGGACTGCTATAGATGGAAGTGTTCCTAAGGTTTAATAGCTGTTACCAGAGGTAATAAAACCACAGTAAAGAGAGTACAACAGTTAATTACTAAGCAAATGCAAAATTAAATCAACTATCCCCAAAGTCAATCAAGGGATAGACAAAGAGTACAGAATATGATACCTAATATATAAAGAATAGAGGAGGAGGAAAAAGGAGGAGAAAAAAAGAACCTTTAGATTGTGTTTGTAATAGCATATTAAGTGAGTTAAGTTACTCTTAGATAGTAAGGGAGTTAACATTGAACCTTTAGTAACCACTAATCTAAAGCCTGCAATGGCAATAAGTACATACCTATCGATAATCACCCTAAATATAAATGCACTGAATGCACCAATCAAAAGACACAGAGTCACTGAATGGATAAAAAAACAAGACCCATCTATATGCTGCCTATAAGAGACTCACTTTAAACCCAAAGACATACACAGACTAAAAGTGAAGGGATGGAAAAAGAATCATGCAACTAATAGTGAGAAAAAAGCAGGAGTTGCAGTACTTGTATCAGACAAAATAGACTTCAAAACAAAGAAAGTCACAAGAGACAAAGAAGGACATTACATAATGATTAAGAGGTCAATCCAACAAGAAGATATAACCATTATAAATAACTATGCACCCAACACAGGAGCACCTACATATGTGGAAAAAATACTAACAGATTTAAAAGGGGAAATAGAATGCAATGCATTCATTCTCGGAGACTTCAACACACCACTCACTCCAAAGGACAGATCAATCAGACAGAAAGTAAGTAAGGGGTCAGAGGCACTGAATAATACATTAGAACAGATGGACCTAACAGACATCTACAGAACTCTACACACAAAAGCAGCACAATACACATTCTTCTCAAGTGCACATGGAACATTTTCAAGATTAGATCATATACTAGGCCACAAAAAGAGCCTCAGTAAATTCAAAATATTGAAATTGTACCAACCAATTTCTCAGACTACAAAGGTATGAAATTAGAAATAAATTACACAAAGAAAGTGAAAAATCCCACACACAGGTGGAGGCTTCACAACATGCTCCTAAATAACCAATGGGTCAATGACCAAATAAAAACAGAGATCAAGCAATATATGGAGACAAATGACAACAATAATTCAACACCGCAAACTCTGTGGGACACAGCGAAGGCTATGCTAAGAGAAAAGTATATTGCAATACAGGCCTACCTCAGGAACGAATAACAATCCCATATGAACAGTGTAAACTCACAATTAGCAAAACTAGGAAAAGAACAAATGAGACCCAAAGTCAGTAGAAGGAGGGACACAATTTTTTTTAGAGCAGAAATAAACAAAATCGAGAATAATAAAAAACAATAGAAAGAATCAATGAAAGCAAGAGCTGGTTCTTCGAGAAAATAAACAAAATAGGTAAACCCCTAGTCAGACTTATCAAGAAAAAAAAGAGTCTACACACATAAACAGAATCAGAAATGAGAAAGGAAAAATCACTACGGACACCACAGAAATACAAAGAATTATTAGGGAATACTATGAAAAATTATACGGCAACAAACTGGATAACCTAGAAGAAATGGACAACTTTAAAGAAAAAGACAAGCTTCCAAGGCTGACCTAGAAAGAAACAGAAAATCTGAACAGACAAATTACCAGCAACGAAACTGAATTGGTAATAAAAGAACGACCTAAGAACTAAACTCCTGGACCAGATGGCTTCACCGCTGAATTTCATCAAAATTTAGTGAAGACCTAATACTCATCCTCCTTAAAGTTTTCCAAAGAGTAGAAGAGGAGGGAATACTTCCAAACTCATTCTATGAGGCCAGCAAAACTCTAATACCAAAACCAGGCAAAGACACCACTAAAAAAGAAAATTACACACCAATATCCCTGATGAACATGTAATGCAAAAATACTCAACAAAATATTAACAAACTGAATTCAAAAATACATCAAAAAGATCATCCATCATGATCATGTAGGATTTATTCCAGGGATGCAAGGATGGTACAACATTAAAAAATCTATGAACATCATCCACCACATCAACAAAAAGGACAAAAACCACATGATCATCTCCATAGATACTGAAAAAACATTTGACAATATTCAACATCCATTCATGGTAAAAACTCTCAACAAAATGGGTATAGAGGGCAAGTACCTCAACATCTTAAAGGCCATATATGGCAAACCCACAGCCAACATCATACTTAACAGCAAGAAGCTGAAAGCCTTTCCTTTAATATAGGGAACAAGACAAGGATGCCCACTCTCTCCCCTTTTATTCAACACAGTACTGGAGGTCCTCACCACGGCAATCAGACAACACAAAGAAATAAGAGGCATCCAGATTGGCAAGGAAGAAGTTAAACTGTCCCTTTTTCAGATGACATGATATTGTACATAAAAAAACTCGAAAGAATCCACTCCAAAACTACGAGATCTAATATCTGAATTCGGCAAACTTACGGGATACAAAATTAATACACAGAAATCTGTTGCATTCCTATACACTAACGATGAACTAGCAGAAAGAGAAATCAGGAAAACAATTCCATTCACAATCGCATCAAAAAGAATAAAATACCTAGGAATAAACCTAACCAAGGAAGTGAAAACCTATACTTCGAAAACTACAAGACACTCATGAGAAAAATTAAAGAAGATACCAATAAATGGAAACACCCATGGACAGGAAGAATTAATATTGTCAAAATGGCCATTCTGTCTAAAGCAATCTACAGATTCAGTGCAATTCCTATCAAAATACCAACAGCATTCTTCAATGAACTAGGGAAAATCATTTTAAAATTCATATGGAACCACAAAAGACCCTGAATAGCCAATGCAATTCTGAGAAGGAAGAATAAAGCAGGGAGGATTATGCTCCCCAACTTCAAGCTCTACTACAAAGCCACAGTAATCAAGACAATTTGGTACTGGCACAAGAACAGACCCATAGACCAATGGAACAGAAATAAGAGAGCCCTGATATAAAACCAACCATATATGGTCAATTAATATACGATAAAGCAGCCATGGACATACAATGGGGAAATGACAGTCTCTTCAACAACTGGTGTTGGCAAAACTGGACAGCTACATGCAAGGAATGAAACTGGACTACTGTCTAACCCCATACACAAAAGTAAACTCAAAATGGATCAAAGACCTGAATGTAAGTCATGAAACCATAAAACTCTTAGAAGACAACATAGGCAAAAATCTTCTGAATATAAGCATGAGCAACTTCTTCCTGAATACATCTCCTCAAGTAAGGGAAACAAAAGCAAAAATGAACACATGGGACTACATCAAACTAAAAATTTCTGTGCGGCAATGAACACCATCAACAGCACCAAAAGGCATCCTACAGTATGGGAGAATATATTTGTAAATGACATATCCTACAAGGGGTTATATATTTATATATTTTATATATATTTATAGTTCAACCATTGTGAAAAGTAATATGGAGGTTCCTCAAAAAACTAAAAATAGAAATACTGTCTGACCCGGGAGTCCCACTCCTTGAAATTTACCCAAAGAATACAACTTCTCAGATTCAAAAAGACATACGCACCCCTATGTTTATCGCAGCACTTTCTGCAATAGCCAAGATATGGAAGCAATCTAAGTGTCCATCAGTAGATGAATGGATAAAGAAGAGGTGGTACATATCCACAATGGAATACTATTCAGCCATAAGAAAGAAACAAATCCTACCATTTGCAACAACATGGATGGAGTTGGAGGATATTATGCTCGACGAAATAAGCCAGGCGGAGGAAGACAAGTGCCAAACGATTTCCCTCATTTGTGGAGTATAACAATGAAGCAAAACTGAAGGAACAAAATAGCAGCAGACTCACAGACTCCAAGAAGGGACTAGTGGTTACCAAAGGGGAGGGGTGTGGGAAGGCAGGTGGGGAGGGTGAGAGTAGGGGATTGAGGGGTATTACGTTTAGTACACATGGTGTGGGGGATCAGGGGAAAACAGTGTAGCACAGAGAAGGCAAACAGTGAATCTGTGGCATCTTGCTACCCTGATGGACAGTGACTGCATTGGGATATGGGTGGGGACTTGATAATAAGGGTAAATGTAGTAACTACATTGTTTTTTCATGTGGAACCTTCATAAGAGTGTATATCAATAATACCTTAATAAAATTTTTTAAAAATAAGTAAATAAAAATAATCTTTCTCTGGTACATATTTTGTGTTTCAAAGTACAGATTTACTCTGAGGCATATTTCTCTCATTTTAAGTTATCTCTCTCTCCATCGTTCTTCAAATGGTGTCTAGGAGCAGGGAGGAGCTCCAGTGGGTGGGTGAGAGAAGTTGGTGTCTACTTTTGTGTTAGTGTGCATGAGTCTGTGTGTGTGTGGGTGTGGGTGGTGTGTCGATAGAAGATTCAGATGGGATGTATTGAGTTGGAACTCCCTGTGAATGACCCAGGAGATGGTTGGCTGTGTGAATTTAATGTTTGACAAGTTCTAATGAGCATTTTTATCTTGATTGGTGAGTTAGTATGATTTTGACTACCATCAAACATTGGGATTTTCCAGTGGAGGAGAGGCAACGAACTCTACAGGACTATAGTTCATCCTGAGGACCACAAGGGCTTCTCCAGCTTCCAAATGGACCCCTTTTCCTATACCTGTTTAGCCCTATTTTTGGGTCACTGAGCCATATCTCAAAGCTTTAGAATAAACTGGTCCATGAAAGATGTTTTAAAAATAAAAATACCTTAGGTTAACATATATTAACACATCAACACAGCAAGATATTAACTCGTGGAGCAAATGGACCTATGTAGATGCTGTTCAGTGTAGCTACAGTGGTGGTGGGGTCAGGGTTAGTCTGGACACCAGCTTTGTCGATAAGGGACTGCTGCAGGGACTTCTTCACAGCCAGAGGTCAGAATTACTTGGTTGAAAAGGACAGTTTGAGAAAAGAAGAAAGGATGTGGGAAGGAAGGACAAGGGTTACCAATTTTGTTGAGGTTCTGAGGATAGTGACTGATCCCTAGGGGTTGCTTTTTGGGTGTAACTGGGGGGCTTTTTGGCAAGAAGATGTACACACCTGAGACAAAGAGAAGAGGCAATGTTATAGCTGAGGCATGCATCCCCATGTGAATGCCAGCTCTTGAATGTATCGGAGCTCCATCACATTCTTGAAGGAACCATATTCTTTCCACTTTCAGGTCCCATCTGAGCAAGACTCAGGAGCAAAATAGATGTAAGGAGCCCCACAGAAGCAGGACTGAATGCCGCTGATCACTTGGCAAGTTGTTTCCATCAGGTCATAGCAAGCAGCCTGTCTTGAGCCATTATATGACAAGACATTCTATAAGGAGTTTGTTCATTATTTACTGAGCATGTCAAAGTTTGGCTGCCTCCAGGGTTCTTGGGGGAGCACGTATCTGCCAGAGTACTTCCATTAGGAATACAAGCAAGAGATAAGTTTGCTACTCACTTTCAGGGCTGTCACTGAGAACACATATTCTGTGTGCCCCCTCTCCTGCTGAGTTTCTGGGTACAGAGAAAATATCATTAAGAAATAAGTGTGACATTAGGGCATCCTCGCTGGGTGACTGCTATGAATGGAGTATCTACTTAAAGTATAAATATGGTCTCTCTTTTGTGTTTTCAACCAATGACTTAATCCCTCCCACCCCCACGGTATTAATGGGAATCTAATATCTTCCTCTTGAGTGTTACCCTCCTGAGCCTGAATTGTGAAAAGTGTCCGGAGTTTTTAGAGAGATTGCCTTTGGTTTTCACTGTCACAAAGAGTTGCTGTTGAAAGTTTGGCCTCTGCAGGATGAGCAGAGATGCTGGTCTATTTTGCAGTGATGTCCCAGTGGCCCAGATCCCTGAATAGGCTGCCCTGGATCTTTCAGGACCATAACCTCATTATTGGCAAAGCTAAGCCAAGGCTACCCTAGACCTCAGTCATTCTTCTTGCTTGGCTCACTTAGTAACCAACTCCCTGAGTACCAGCTGCCTCAGGACACAGGCCAAGACTGGGTTGAGCATCTTTCCTTCGCACATGTGGCCCCACAGTCCTTTCTACCTCTACCAGGGAGCAGCCCTCAGGGCCTTCACTCAGCAGGAAGTTTAAGGTTCTGGGGATGAAACAGTGCCTGAGACAGACATCTCACTGCTTTTTGGGACAATCCAATGAATGGAATGGGTTACAGAGGTAGAGAGTGGGAAGAGAAATGGATGTAGAGCAGAGGAACCTGAGAAATGCCAATGTGGACAGGATGGGCAAGTGAAGATGAACCTTCAAATAAGACTGGAATGGAGTGTAGGAGAAAATTTAAGAGGTAGGGAAAAGAGAACATGGTCTACCTATAAGGAATATTATGATTTAACAGGCCAAGTTGGTCAACACTGATAGACACCATAGAGAGCTTAAGATAAGGACCAATAACCCCCTGCTGCATTTAGCAACAGGTAGGTCATGGTGGATGAGGATGGTTTCAAGTAACTGAAGTGGCAGCTACTTGAGGAGTAAGTGGGAGGGGAGATTGTCGGCCCCCTCCTGCCTCTGACACACAGATTGAGGAGGTGACGTGATGAAATATCAAAGACCTGAAAGGACCAGCCAGGGGACTCAAGGCATAACAGCTCAAGAGTAATGCCGAAAAGGCACCTCTCATATTTATTAAACAAATGAACTCAAAATGAACCCAAAACATCATCATCTGGCCTTGAGTCTAGCCCAAGGACGCAATACTCCTCAAGGATACTGAAACCAAGCGAGGGCGGCCCCGAGCCATGGGAACTGTTTCGGTTCTCATCATTTTGTCCTTGATCACACATCAGGAGTTGTAAGAAAAACAATCAAGTCATGTGTATTTGATTTCTATATTACTTGAGTTATGTATTAATCCCATTAATCCTACAGGAGATCGTCAACATGGTGAGTGTTGCTAATTCCTCAAGTTTTCTGTGGAAGGGAGAATGTAAATAGAATGATTGATGGAAGAAGATATGATGGTAAGAAGAGTTCTTGGTTGTTATTTGCTCACTGAGTTGTGCAGATTTTCAGTGCTAATGGAAGAGTCAAGTGTGAGAGGTCAGATGATGGAGAGAGAGTAATCAATAAGGGGGAGCCGTACCCCTGAGAAAGCAGATACGTTTGGAATGGGTGGGCAAGTGGGGGATTCGTTTATAGAGGAGTACATCTTTTTCGTAACAGGAGGAAGGAGAAGAGGGTGAATGCAGATACAGGGGAGGTTGTACATTTGGTGCGCGGAAGTTGAGGCAATTTTAATTCTTCAGCAAATAGGAGACCAAGTAGGGTGCTGAAAATGAGGGGTTGGAGGAAGACGGGGTGGACCAGGCTCTATTTATGACCCTCAGGAGGTTCGATCAGACCCCAGTGCTGAGGCCTGTTGGTGACCTTTCTCCATCCAGTACAAGTATTTTCAGAATGGGAGGTGGTTTGTCCTGGGATTTATATTCAAACCCATGAGATGGATTCCACATCTCATGTTTGTTTTCTGATTCTCCCATGTCACACATACACTTGACTAAGAAATACTTTGGACTTTTTACTTAGGAAATTCAGTTCAAAAATGGGTTATAGGACATATACAATGAGCCAGGATTTGGGGAGACAAAAAGGAGTAATTATATTTCTACCTTCAAAGATCTTGGACCTCTGGTGACTTGAAATTCATTTCAAAGGGAAGTTTACTTTGTAGAATTGATTTTTAGATTATCTGCTTTCTTTAAGTAAGTAGTTTATGATTGCTTCCAGCAAATATAAATGGTAAGTCATAGCTTCTTTGGCAATATGTGCTCTATTGAGATGAACAAATAGGACAAAATTAATGTAATGAATCTGTGTATGATTTATATAATATAAATTAATATACATATTACTATGATATGTATTATATAAAATAAGTAAAAGTTTCAATATTTATATATACTATAATAATTAATAATGAAACTTCCCTGCTTTATGTAGTGCTTTAGCTTTCAAAATGCTTTATATTTATTTTGCTCTTTATGATATGCAGGACTTTTTCAGATACATTATCTTAATACTTTAATTTATCTATCATTGAGTAGAGACACAACATTCTTAAACTGCTTCTTAATCCTTCTCATTGGAAGAGAAGGGAAGGGTTAAAAAGCTAAAATGTATTTTCTACATGTATAATGTGCCAGGCATCTTACATGTATTATTGGATCTTCACAAAACTTCAGGATGCTGATTATCCCCATTTTACAGACAGAGAAGTAGAGGCTCAGATCTTGACTCAAGTCATCTGGCTGGGGGATGTCTGGGATTCAGATTCAGGTCTGCCGATGCTAAAGCCCTTATATTGTGTGCTAAGCAGTATTTTCTTAGGGCGGTTTAAAAACAATCCCGTGTCTCTTTGCAGCCACCCTCTGAAATGGGTAAGAACACAGGAAGGTTAAGGTCTTTGCACATGGGGGTCAGGCAGGCGTCTGGTTCCTAGGCGGGCGTTCTTCCGGAACCATACCCTCACCCCGGAACTGTTTTGAGCTTGACCTTCATCCCACCAGTCAGGGAGCACATTGGTGCCTGCGAGACTCTGGCTCATTGGCTGCTTCTGTTACAGCACCGGGGGTCTGGCTGCATTTCTCTGCTTGTCAGGCGCGAATCTTCCAGCTTCTTTCATGCCTAGCAAAACGGACAGGCGAGTCAAGGGAGAAAAACAATGGAGAGATTTGTTAAAGGCCAGGGAAATATTGACAGACTGTGGCAAATTCAGGAAGAAATCGAAGAAGTGATAAATGATCTCAAGGATAGACTCACGAGGGGCAGATGCAAGAAAAACAATAAACAAAAACAAGTCACATCTCAACTACGTATTTCTTGACCTGTACAGGGTGCAAATGTGGTTCTTTCTGGGGCAACGTGCCAGGTGTTCAAATCGCAGTTTAGAGGCTTAAGTTGTGAAACAAATAATTATGAAATGATATCCAGATTGAGCATTTAAAGAAGCTCCCCTAAAGAGCCTTGTTGAGATAGACCAATCCTCTGATGAACTCGTCTTAAAATGCAAAATGGATTATAGGAGGCTTTTCACTCTACACCCAATTAACATCAATGGAAATTCTCATTAAACTGCTCTTCTTTTAGACACCACTCTCCTCTGCTCCATTTCCTCTAATGTTCTTCCATAACAAATAGCAAACAAATTCCCTACGACTTCCATAATATATTAATTATGTCTGCAGGTGAAGCAAGCACCTCTCTACTTCGCTTTTCCTTTGCAAAGGAACCAAAGCCTCAACCCAGAAAAACAGCCTGAAATATCTTGATTTGTCTCACACTGATTATCCTAAAGATGAATCCCAGCTTCTGAGGTTCTGTTTACTGAATTAATATCACAAAGAAAATAGGCTGCTGGATATTTATAAATCCATGAGTCACCAAAGTTCTAATATAATCTGAAAATCCTATGAGTGGCTCTTTGTGAACAAGAAATTGATTTGTTAAACAGAGCTCATTTTTAATGTATTTTTTACATCTCTTTCTTTCAGACACTAGAATAAGCTCATTCCAATCATTTCATGCATTCAAAAGGAATAATACTGCATTTAGAAAGAAAAGCATAATTCAGTATTTTTATTAGTTCAGATACTGCTCTGACCTCTGAATTGTGATTTGCTTTACAGAGGATAAATATTACTCTGGAAATAAATTTTCACTAGGACAAAACATACATCTGAGAAAAAGCTGTATCTGCAGTATACTATATGGGCTTTTGATTTTACGTAAGAGAAACAAATTCTGCTTGACTTAAGCCAGAGTAGGACTGGGTCGAAGATGGCCGAGAGTTCTTGCAACCAGGAGCTAAATGATGGAGCCAGGGGAGGCTGGTCAGCTGGACCCACACAAGGCCACGCGCCAGGTGGGCTCCTTCGGGGTGGACCTGCTCCGCCCTGCCATAGGGGACACCGGCACCTCCCTGGGGCCCACCAGAGCCGAGCGCTGGGCCCTGTTCCGTCTGAGCAGGTGCTTCCCTCCTCTGCTCTGACCCCTGACTCTAGTTTAAAAACACAACTGGCTGAGTCTAGGCCACATACTTGTATACCTTGTGGTTTGGAGGTGGAGGAAGGGGAAATTTGCCCCGTCCAGTTGCAATAGTGGGAGCTGGGCCTGCTTCCTTCCAACACCTAACTGTGGGATTCCCCAAACACACAAAGGGGCTTCTGAATGCTGCATGTCTAAAATACACAGAAACTTATATCTACTTCAAGCCCCAAACTTAACATCCTTGAAGGTAAAATTCCCAAGTAAATGCAGCCAATTCTGGGCTTGTTTTAATAATTAACCCAGATTTCAACTTCTTTTATTTTGTGGAGATGAGCCTGAATGTCTTCAGCTTGTGCACCTTGGGAGCATTCTGGTTATTTTCCCAAGGGAGGCAGTTCCATAAGACACAGGGCACATGTGAAATGGGATACACAGTTAAGGAAAGAGCAAGCAGCCTGTCTTAAATGTGAGACCAAATTTTTGCACTGAAGTTTCCTCTGGAAGATTATTCAAACTATCAAATATAGGGTGAAGTAAAGATCTGGATTGAAATGTATACACAGCACAATTCCTTGATGAGAACAGGAATTTTTTTCTGTTACAATGGAGAGAGGCACTGTGGATATATGATTTTAACAAAGCAGTGCAATTCAGTAAGGATCTTTGTAGTGGTTTGCTCTTCAGACTAAAATATAAATAAATATCTAAACTAAAATATAAAAAAACATTTTTGATACATAATTCATTCTATAGCAGAATATGCGGCACATTAATATATAATATATAATATAGTCGTAATAAATATATATTAAACATAATGTATGCTTATATGTAATATACATCACATAATATCCATAGCATATAGTTTGTCTTATTTCTCCTTTTGCTTAATTTCTCTTTATCTCTTATTGTTTGTTTGCCCATTTTGGAACTCATTAAGTGACAGCCTAATAGAATACGTATTGTAACCTGTTAAACAGGTGATTAATGAGAGTTAAAGAAATATTTTAAATGACTTATTTGGAGTCTCAGCAATTGTGTTTTTTGTTTCTGCCAGTGCAATGGGGAAATTGAAAGTTGGCTGGGTATCATTTTAAGCTACTATTCATTCTCATTTCCCCATTTTATTTTTATAAGACTATTTCATTGGCTAGTTCAAGACATTAGATACATGTAATTAAGCCATCAATGACTGGACAGTGTAAGAAGAGTACGAAGCAGAAGAGAGTTGAAAATGTTTTCAAGAAAGCAAAGATGGGTAGGAAAATGAATGGGTGCGAGAAACAGAACAGCTCAGCCAAGTACCCGACAAACAAAGCCAGGTGTCTGGGAAGTTAGCCTTGCTTCCCTGCCTTTCCAGGGTCCAGCTGTGCTTCACGGGAGGCCGCTCTTTCGTCTGGCATATGCCTTTTGAAAGTGAAATCGACTGCGATGAATTTAGAATGAATATGCACTCAAGAGTACTTTTTTAGTAAGAATGGCTGGCATCCTCTCTTCTGTTAGTGGAGGTGGTCTCCACTTGTTTGCCTAGAGAGGAGATCTGAAGACCCATTTATACCAGACCTACTTTGCAGCGAAGCACTTCTCTAAGTCCTAGCCTCCACATTCCACAGAGCTCCAGAAAGCCAGTGCGGGGAAATCTGGCTTCCCTTGGAGGCATCTGTGTATGCATTTGGATTCACCGCATGCCTAAATTACAGGTGAAAGCAGTGTGGTGCAACACCCATGGCGAGGGGTTGTGGAATCCTAGAAACTTGGGTGGAAATCACAGCCGCACAGTGTGCTAGATGTGTATCCATGAGCAAATCATCTAACCTCTCCAAAGCCTTGTATACTCATCCATAACGGGGGAGACATCACAGGGCTGACCTCACAGCTCACAGGGCTGTTGGAAAGAGTGCGTGAGTAAAGGTCCCTGAGGATGCTGCCTGGCATGCAGTAGTAAGCATAATCAGACATGGTTGTTCATTTTTATATCCTTTATAATTTTACAAAAACTTTCACATATTTTTCCTCATTTGATCCTCACTACCACTTACATTGAAGATATTTTTAGTATTACTATTTTATACATTTTCTAAAAATTCTTTAAGCTCACAGGTGTTGAAATAATTGATTAAGCCCCCTCAGCCTGTAATTGGTGGGACTGGAGTTTTAACTCAGGTATTCATATTTTTGGACATTTTCCCAAACTGTTGTCAACCAACTTTTTTTTTTGTCTCCTTCTCCATCAGGTTGCTCCTTTAATCTAACTCACCCTTTAAATATGAATAGACTCAGATACAGGCCTGCCTTCTGTGGTATAGGAGGTTAACACCACTATTTTTTGGTGTCTCAATTATGACTTCACATTTCATGTGCATATACCCCAGAGCTTTTGACTTGAAATAGAACTTTAGACCTTGCTGTGATTTAATAGTGGAGGGTCTGATGACACAGTCTTTTCTTTTTTAAAATGTTATATTGGTGTACAATTAAGACACAATAAACTATACATGCGTAAAGTGTAAAATCTGATGAATTTTGACATATATACCTATACATCCATGAATCCATCATTACAGCAAGATAAGAAGCATTTTAATCACCCCCCCAAAAGTTTCCTGGTGACCCTGGTAACCCCTTCCTTTCGCCTCCTCTCACCCCTTCCCCAGCTTCAGGCAACCAGTGATCTGCTTTATATCACTATAGGTAAGCTTTTAGTTTCTAAAATGTATATAATTGAATTATACAATATTATTATTTTTTTGTCTGGCTTCTTTACACAGCACAATTATTTTGAGAGCCTTTCATGTTGTCACATGTATCAATAGCCCATTGCTTCCTCTTGTTGCATAGAGTAGACAGACCACTTCGTCAATACACTACAGTTGTTTATCCGTTGATCTATTGATGGACATTCGAAAAGTTTCTGCTTTGGGTTATTACAAAGAAATTTACTATGAACATTGGTCTACAAGCTTTGTGTGGTTATACGATTAGATTTCTCTACCCAGGACTGGAATGGCTATGTTATACAGATGGGTAGGTATATGTTTGACTATATGGGAAAATGCTGACCTGTTTTCAAATGTAGTTTTACCATTTTACATTCCTACCAGCAGTGTATGACAGCTTCAACTTCTCCACGTTTTTGCCAGTACTTAGCAGGTCAATTTTTAAATTTTAGCCATACTAGTGGGTGGTAGCAGTATCTCCTTGTGGTTTTAATTTGCATTTCTCTGATGACTAATGTGGATGTCATCTTTTCACGTACCTAATGCCATCTGTATATCTTCTTTTTCAAATTATGTCATTTATCTTCCTCTTGTTAAATTATAGGATTTTTTTTCTATATTCCAGACACATGTTTTTTACTGGATGTGTTTTGCAAATATCTGTCTCCCAGTCTATGGCTTGCTTTTCATTTTCATGACAGACATAGGAATTCTCACCCTGGGGGCACCCCCTGTGTCTTGAACATCACTATATTCATTACCAACTGCTTGTATAGAAATAGTTCATGGCTGAGTCCTTTGTACACCATGTCTGTTTTTTGGACTGAACTTTCTTTCAGTCCTGTGGTGGCCGTTCTGTGAATTCAATTGCCTTGGTGCCCTGTGTCCACCAGTAAGAACAGAGACCATGCCTGGCTGGGTACTAAGTGACACATTTTTGGAGTTTTACCTTACAGGACCACAGACTTCATTTTTATGTTGTCTGTGGGATAAGTGCATGCATTAGAACCCTCAGCACACTTAAAATACAGCCATCTAGAGACAAAACCAAACATTGTCTAGGTGATGATGCTGATGAAGAATCTAGTCATTCTTATTCATTGAAGCACTGTGCGTAAGGACCTGCTCTCTGATTCTAATGGCTGAGAAAGAGGATCTTAAACATCTAGCTACAGATTTTTACAAGACACCTGCATGTTAATTCCAGGACATAGAGGCTAGGTGAGTGTGCTTATGAAAGATATAGGTGATGCTCTTGCACACAGAACCCTACTCTCTCATTCAGGAGACTTTCCAAGATGGATGGTGTCTCCATCCCATGAGCTATTTCTCACATATATAGGAAGCTTTTTCTGTGACTCATAAATCTGTTGGTGCTCTATTTTCCTTCGGGGTTCACACAGTTATTAATGGCAAGTTGTTTACAATAGTTAGAAAATATCAACCTGCTGATCGTTTTGTGTCAAGTTTTCAGGTGTCCCCATTGAACTCTGGAGTCTATCTCAGTTCTGGGTGCGTGCACTGCAGATTCAATTGGCCCTTAGGCCACCCATTCCCCATGCTCAGGAATTTCTCAGAATGCGCTTCACAGGCTTGTCCCCCTGCCCCTGCTTTCTGAATGCCAGCACTAGAAGGTTGACTTGAATTCTAAATGCAGCGGTTGCCTCCTTAGGATAGAGCCTCAGCACATTTTCTCAGGGGTGGGGATTCTAAAAGAGTAATTGAAAAGGATCAACTCTTTCTTTGTGGCCCTACAGCCTGTGCGGGCAGCACAGCTCCTGGAGGGCACTCGGTGGGTCCTGGCAGGAACAAGTTCGTCCTTGTTTCCCAGATGGCCCCTGGAGGGGGACAGTCATTTGCGGCCTTTCCTTGAGTCATGGGCTGACATGCTCACACTCGGCTTTCTTTTTGTACAGAGTTAAATAGTCCATTGTTCCTGGATCTGGACCCTGATCACTAGCACATTATGGGACAGACAACATTTCTATTTTTACTTATTTAGAAAAAAAACACTGCACAGGACACCATTATAATTGAGTGTTGCTTCTTTTTTAAAACAGAAACTATTCTTTCTGCTTTCAGCCCTCCTTCGTAGACGTCTATTATACGGTTGAATCAAGGTGAACTCTGTCTTGTTTCATCCTATAGAAATTAGCTGGCTTCCTTACAACTTAAGCTGTGTATTTTACGGTGAATTGCAGGTTCTAGTACTGGTCTTTCTAAGAAATGAGTAACTGATAGAAACTTAAAGAAAAAGCTAGTGTTTGGCTTCCTGAAGGGAGAAAGCGTTAACATGAGAGGGTGTGAATCATAGGGAAGGCTGGTAATAAAATGGAGAGTCTGCAGGAAGTAGTCTCGGAAGGTTCTGAAGGTAAATTCCAATTAGAAGATAAAAGAAAAAGAAACCTATTGCTAAAACAAGCTTGTGTGATGATATTTGCAGCTGGGAATGTGATTAGAATGAAGAGGTGTTAATAAAACACAAGTAGGGAAGGGGAACTTTGAAGAACTAAATGAATAAAGAAATAAGGTAAAATATTTTAAATCATGTTTAATGAGCTGGAGATAGAACAAGCGAAAAAGCAGAACTGAAATGCTCTGAGAAAAAAATAAGAAAGAAATTAAGTACACCTTTTCCCTATGATGAGGTGGGCGATGGAAAGAGATGTAAAGAACCTTCTCAGCTAGGGCAGTGGAAAGGGGAAGCTGAGGAAGGAGTATCCTGGAGGTGGAGGGGGAAAGGAACAGCGGCTCCCCCTCTTGCCTTGCCTCTCCTCCTCTACCCCCTGTGCTCTAGCTGCTTTCCTGGGTTGATTATACACATCTAAGTGCCTTGAGTCATTCTGAGGCCCAGTCTCCCAGCATCCTGGCTCATGTCATTGTGCACTGAGCTGTAGCCGGCAGCCCAGTGTGCAGATTAACAACCTGACACGCCACTGATTGCTAACCTACTCATCTGGTACTTAATCATACGCTGCAGTAGATGCCACTTCATTTTTAAGGCAAATGTGTTTGTTTCACCAGCCAGATTGCAAGCACCGTGAGGACAAGGACTTGATTTTCTCATGGCACCCGAACAATTACTATAAAAATACAAAGCCCCCAAGAAGTGCATGCAGGTTGGAGAGCTCTGTCCCATAGCTGTTGGAACTTCCTGGTCTTCAGAAAAAAGACCATCCAGATGTGGGGGCCATCTCCAGTAAGTGTGCAGTTCTACACACTTGAGTTGTTGTTTTCCTAAGAGACAGAGGGACCTTGAGGCTGTCTTATTTACTTCCTTCTGTTTGTGTACAGTCAGTCAGGGGCTTTGATATTGATGGATTCACACTGCAGCGGAACTGCTAGAGAGAAGGTGAGAGTCTTCGCTTGATGGGATGCCCTGGGGCAGGTTATGCAGTCCACGTCTCTGACCTGGACTCCCGGTAGATGAGTTTTACTTAGTGCTTAGGATTCAACAGAGAATTTTCCCTTGGCAATTTAGAGAAGCAGTGTGCTGCGTATGTCTGGTTAAACTGCATAGAAACATGTGGCTGATCACATATATGTTCTTCCGTAACTAGGAGCTCTTCTTTAGGACTGGGGTTAGCACCCTCTCATTGGGCCAGTTTGACTCTTGGGCTTAGCCCTGGATATTTTGTTCCTGGATTCTTGCTTTCCTAACCCTTGAGTCTTACTTGGCTTTTCCTGATTTTTGAGCCCTTTATTAACTCTATGCATCTTCAGAGAGGTGTTGGGCCTGCTACCAGCGGGTCAGAAGTGGCCCTGCAGATGCACACTTTCTCTTCATCTTCCTGTTTTTCTTTTTCTTCCTGCTCTTCAGCTCCCGGTCCTGAGTCTGATGCTCTCAATTCTGGGGTCCTCAAACCATTGCACAGACTCAGGTGATTGCTGGGACAATGGGAGGGACTGCCACAGAGAGGAAGGAAGGAGGTTTGTCTTAATTTAGGCTGCAGTTGGAACGATGGACAGGATGCAGAGAGGTAGAAGAAAGGGAACACAAAGGCCCTTTTTTAGGGTTGGCGGTAGACCAGAGCGACCACCTAGGAAAGCAGCTTGGAAAAGAGGGCTGGGCCATGGAGAAGCTAGATGCTGGGCTGAGGTATTGGCTCATCTCCCATTGCTGTGGTAGCTGAGGAAGATGTGCTGAGGATGGGGTGGGGTGGGGAGCGAGGGACGCTTTGTCTGGGAAGAAGATAAACATGAACTGGTACGGAACTTGCCCTTTAAAACCCAATGCCACGCTGGTAATATATCCACAAATTGGGTACTTTACAGGTGATTTTTCTGGCTCATAATCTGAGCCAATTGGAAAAATTTGCCATGACAACCTCTGCCTGTTTTTATTTCCCTGTTATTCATATTTGAACCATGTATGTGTGTGTATTTTTAAGTCCACTGTGGTAGTCATTCTAAGATGGTTCTAAATGATCTCTTGTCTCGAGAATTCATACCTTTGTGTGATTCGCTCCTCTTCAGTGTGGGCTAGACATAGTAATAACTTCTAGCATATGGAAGATGATAAAAATGATGATGGTATACCATTTCCTAGAATTGGTTGTAAAAAGACTATGCCTTCCATTTTGGGTACCCCCTCCCACATTCTCTCTCTTAAAATCCTTGCTCTGGAAACCAGTTACTATGTTGTGAGCAGCGTTATTGGAGAGGCCTACATGGCAAAGAATTGATGTCTCCAGCCAAAAGTTAGTGAGGACCTGAAGCCTGCCAAGAGCCACATGAGTGAGCCTATAGGCATAGCATTCCTCTTTTGGGTCTTGAGTTGACTGCAGCCCCAGCCAAGACCCAGACTGTAGCCTGGGAGAGACTCTGAGCCACAGAACCAGCTGAGCTGTGCCTGGATTTCTGACCCACACTCACAGAAACTGTAAGGCAATAAATGCTTGCTGTTTTAAGCCACTAAACTTTGGATAATTTATTATACAGCAATAGATAACTAATATGTGCCTCAATTCTGAGTTTGTGGAATAAAGTTATGATACATCCGTGTGATGAGATAAGGCTCAGTCATTAAAATGATGAAATAGAAGACTATTTAATAACATGGGAAAGCATTCACAATATTGTCAATATTTGTCAATAGTAGATTGTTACTAAGGAACTTGTACGATGTGGTCCAAGATACACATATTGAAAAATACTAGAATGATATCGCACAGTACATGTACAAAATATGGATTATGGAATTTATGGCTGGTATATTTGTTATTTTACAAATTTTCTATCATGAATGCACATAACTTTTAGAACCAGAAAGGAAAAACAACATACCCCTGAACCGTACACACAGTGCTAGTGGGCTATGCTTGAAGGTGCCCAGAATTTGGGAGTGAACTTCTAACCAACTGGAGGCAAACTGATGGCCAGCACTGTTTTAACTCAAGTTCAACATTGCAAGTGAGCCTTGTATTTAAAATATATCATCTTTAGTTACTGGGATTGAGAAATGCCTTCTTCCATAGCCAACGTTCAGCACATCAGAAACATCCTTGATAGATTGTTGTGCTGGTTGTCAGCCCAAGATTCAGGCATGTCCATGGGCACTTTGCTAGAAAGCTTTTGTGACTCGGAAGGAGGGCATTAGACTCCTGTTGGTCAGGAAGCAAGAACTAGACAAGGTCTTCAAAGATTAAGTGTTTAGGAATTTAGAGTTGGTTTTGCAATTGCTTCTTGCACTTGATAGAAACTTAACATTTTCTATATAATTCCTACGCTAGCTTTCCCAAAGTAGAAAGACACTGAGACCCATTTGTTCCAGATTGAGATGAAATCTATGCACCACAATTAAATAGCTGTCATGGCAAGGAGCAATGACTCCTGTGGTTTGCCGCTAATAATGGTTTTAAATTCCTGTAAGATGCCTTCAACTTTGAGGAAAGATCAGTTGGTTTTTGAAAACAAACATTAAGGTGATTTGGCTCAAACAGAATTTAAAAAGCCTGCCTTCTGAGAATTCTAGAATGTTCTTGAGTTTTACATGTGTTCTAATTAAATGCAGGTGTAATTTAGAAGTGAAGTAACTTCATACTCATCCCTTAGAGAAAAGCAACAGAAACAATATTTTTCATGATTTATTTTAGTTTGTCTGAAACACCAGTGCAGAGCCCACTCAAGCAGCAGATTGAGCAGTTTGGGTTTAGTACCTGCTGGGGAAGGTAATAGAGGGAGTCCGGGCTCTGACTTCAGATGGCCTGGGTTTGTTCTGCATTCTCCCACTAGGTCCCTCTGTGACCTTCCAGTACTCAGTTTCCCTTACCTGCATCAAAAATACTTGTTTCCTAGGAATGCTAGGAGGACTGATTGAGATGATATTCTTAGAACCATGTCTGCTATAAAGTGTATGTGCAATAAATACATCGAATACTCTGAAGACTTACCAATAAATTCTGAGTAGAGCCCTTCCTGTAAAAAGATTTGGTTTTAATGAGCAATTGAATCAGTGGGAAATATTTTGTACATATAGAGGATTTAACACATTCTCAAGCTATGGAATGGTACATGATGAATTGATGGAGCTGGAAGGCAAAGTGCAGTTTCCCTGGATATTTGTTGGATATTTGGTACAGCTCAAATTCCACAATCCTTTGGAAATTGGAAGTATGGCCCTTAAAGCTCATTATCATGGATCAGGGAGGTTTTTAAAATTCCCAAGAAGGTTTAGAGAAGGGAATGGCTATTAATGTGTCTAACCCCAGGCAACCCTGGCCCAGGAAGTTCATAACAGCCTTCCTGTTGGATCATGTCAGAAGGTCATTTTCTCAAGAGGATGGGAAAAGACTCTTGTGGGAACTGGTTAGGAGAGCATGTGGTCATTGCCATTCTGAATTTTTCTGGAAAGAGAGACCATAACAGTTGAATCACTTTAAGAAAGGTTGCAAATTTCAGAAGTAAAATCAGTTTCTGCATCTGGAAACTTACGTAGAATATCTAGGAGGAGGGAGAAAGAGGTCAGGAAGGTTGATGGAAAAACACACTGTTTGGGCTTTTGTGTAATCTATTATGTTAATGTTAGGATCTATCCTTCCGTTTGAAGTCTTGTGAGTTTTCTTTCCAATTTTCTTCTAGGAGTTTTCATGCAAGTTTGGGCTTGGGGTGTGTCCTTACCAATGGCCCAAGGATAACAGTGGGACCAGGTGCCTACTCTGTGCCATGTGCCTCCTATATATTATCTCAATTGACCTTCATAGTCACCTTGTAAGGAAGAGTCTAGAACATTCATTTTACAGATGAGGAATCTGAGGATCAAGGAGGATAGGCAATTTGTTTAAAGTCACACAGCTCCAACACAGTAGGTTGAAATTCAAACACCGGTGTCCTAGAAACTGATGTCTATACATTTTCCTCTACTTATTCCAGGGGCTCGAAGAGGAAAGGGGAACCACTTATGTTAGAGGAGCTCATTCTCCCAAAATGGATCTAAGAATTTGTTCTGTTGCACTCAGTGTAAGCCTAGTTTGTTTAGAGTGCTCCAATTATAGTTAACTGGATGGAAAATAATTAGCATAATTCTTCAAAGCCACCTGAAATGTAAGTGACTTTGGGGATGAGAACTGGAAATAGTTCGTGGTTAACAGTAAACATGATAAATTAAACAGTGAAGTTCATTAGTAGGAAGAAGTGAGAGAGCTTCTGAAGCACAACTTTTTAGAGCTGGGAAGGCCTTGAAAGGCAGGATAACTAGATCCCTGGGGGATTTCTTCTTAGCTGCAACATAGTCCATTGCATTGAGGTTTCATATGTGTGTGCATGTACACTTTTGAAAAAGTTCAATTGGTTTATTTGCAGAAGGTGCCCCAGTCTACAAATGGGCCAGTTTCCAGTTGGAGCTGAAATAGTCATATAGAACTTGCCATAATTTGGCTCATACATCATATAGGCAGAACTTGCCTATGTCAAATTAGATGTTCAATTTTCTTCTCTATTTTATTTGTTTATTTATTTTATTCCCTTCCCTTCTAAAGATGTGTAACCACAAGATGAAAGGCAGAAGAAAGAAAGAAAAAAAAAAGAGAGAGAGAACGAAAGATAAGAAAAGAAAGAAAAGTTCTCTTCTCTGTCTGTGCATTTTATCAACACAGCCTCAGCTTGAGGCCCCTTGGGAAAAGCCTTTCAAGACAGGCAGAATGAAGTCCTTCCTGCCACAGCATGATTTTCCAGCTGCCAGGGGAAAACTACATATTTTACCTTAAACAACAACTAAGAGAGAATAGATAATAATCACTCCCTAAGGGCAGTTGCTTCAGCTTCCCTCAAAAGGGGCTGTAGAAACAATCTTGAAGATACTATTATCTCAGTATTTTAAAAGAGACAAAGTGGATTCCTGCCCTTATTTACTAGAATGGCTACACTGTTTTTGACAGATGGGTCTCCATTTTTATTTAACAAACTGTAGTACCACGGGTCGAAGGCATGGGAGCAGCGAGGGCGGGGCAGATCACATCTAGGCTACGCTTAATCTGAATGGGAAGGAAAGTCTGTGAAGGGGTTCAAATTTCTTCTTAAGTCCTCCTCCCAAGATGTTTGTTAAGAGCAGAAATCCTGTTATGTACACAGCAACATGTGTGCAAACCACATGTTTTGATCAATACAACTCCACACAACTCTTGTCTAGAAGCTTATAAGAAACACGTGCAACTTTCTTAGAAACACCTGATTGAAAGCAAGAGTGGCCTGGAATGGCTTCTCTTGTATTTCCTCTTTACTTAGAAATCTGTGGATCACTTGATCCCCCCCATCTAAGTGTATATTAATGATACTAAAAATATATATATAAAGGTCTTAGGCCTCAAAAAAAAAAAAAATCTGTGGATCGGCAGTGATCAAATCCCTCAAGTAGCTGCCATGTGAAAACTCCAATTTCCTTTTTATTTTCTTTTTAAGCCCCACACAGAGTGGCATCCTAAGGGTCTTTGCAAACGGCACAGAGTGGTCCCACCCTCTCCTGCCTGCCTTAATGAAAACCTTCGTGGAGAACTCATAACTGAGCAAAGCCTCCTACCAGCCCTGCCAGTGGGTTCAGCTAAAAACCCAGAAGTGGTTAGCACTACTTTTATCAAAAGCATATAGATAATAATTTCCTCAGGATATACATCCTCTCAGAAAAGAAAAAAATATTCTTGTTTTGACAGAAAAGAGAATAGGAAAAAAAATAGTGGAGCATCCTCTTCGTTTTCATATTATCTACTTTTCTCTAACCACAGCAGTGTAGAGATTCGAACACTTGGAAGGGGTCTCTTGAGGTGGTTCAGCTCTTTCCTGCATGGCTTTGATTCCAGCAGACGAGAATCTATCTAATTCTGAAGGCTGTCGAGAATGGAGATTGCCCATCTTCCCTGGGTACCTTGTTCCAGTGGTGAACAGCCTTCACTGTCTGGAAATGCTTCCTGGTGCCTAACCAAGCCCCCGGTTTGCAAGCTGCCTCTGCTCTCTCCCGACATGGCCGTGGGGAGGTGGAGTACACGGCTTTGCTAACGCCTGGGTGTCAAGGGCCTTCATGAACTTGAAGACTCAGAGTCAGTCATTCCTCATCTTTCTTTTTTCCAGACTGAAACAGAAAATGAGTCTGACTTTTCCTTCTGGGCCCTAGTTGCTTAGGCGTGGCTTTGGCTTGGCTCTGAGCCCCTGTCACATGTTTCTCATTCTCATGGTGGGAAGATCTCTTGGGATCTTGCTGCAATTTTCAAACTTATATTTTGGGTTCAGAAATAGCTCAGTTAACTCAGGGTCACAATGAAAAATTTTTTGACTGGCTCCTAAAAATAATACCGGGGGGAAAATTCTCAATTTTGTGTATTACATGAACTAAACTGTAACTACATTTAGCTAAAAATCTTTCCACAGAATGTGTCAAAGACAAACAGAAGGCCTGAGTCATCTATTTTCTGATCAAATTTTGCCTGGACTTTTAAAGGTGAAGGATAGTTAATGGGTGAATTAGCATCAAATAAAAAAATCATCAGTAGCTTCCTATCTTCATATCTTGTTTTTTTGTATCTTGCTCTTATAGTCATATGAAAGAAAAAAGTATTAAATATTAAATATTTAAATTTGAAATAAGAAAATATGAATTAAAATTTGACATCAGTGGGTCCCCACAAAGATTGATGAGTCAAAGCGAATGAAAGGAAAAACACTGAGTAGTTGCTCAAGAGTCTTACAAAGTTCCATGCAATACATGCTCTGAAATACACCAGGATGTTCCTGATTCAGGAGCTTATATCCTATGACATTCGATTCTGCATGTGTTGAACAACTGCTTGGCATTAATTTTTTGCGTGTGAAATATAAGTCACTGCCACGCCAAAGAAACCGGGAGGTGTACTGTCAGTTTCGGCTCTTGGTTGGACATTCCCATTCTAAAAAATGAACCAGTGAGGCCATTCCGGATTTTTCAAGGATCTTAAAGGAAATTCCAGGTCACCGTGTTAAATTCTTTTGCAGAGAAAAAGAAACATGGCCCAAGCTGGTGACCTATTCTAATAAACAGCTTGTAAATTCACACACAAAAAAAATCAGAAATCATGGTTGCAAAGAAGAGTGGCAATTGGTTCAGGAGTTAAAGTGCATTCAGATATTCTTTGTGGAGGTTTAACTTATATATGACAGCACAATAGGTTGTTTGCACGTTGTTTTAAAAAATAAACATTAGATATATTTTTAGAACATTTAGTTGCATGGAATAGAAAATGTACGTTTATCTAATTATGTTTAATAAATGAGATCTTTTTGGGTAGGGGGTTGGTTAGACAATTTATACCATTTACCAATGGATAAAAGTGAAAGGAATTTAAGAGTCTCTCAAGGTCACAAATGACTCAGGAGTGGGGTGGTTCATTCACACCCACACGGGAGTGAGAAGCTAATATCCAATGCCTCTTCTGAAATAGATTACCCAGGAGCTCTCCAGTGGGCCAAAGGCGTATGAGGGTTTTCTGACATCTTCTGTCTCTCACTGCTTGGTGGTGAAGTTATTCATCCAAGAAGATACAATCACAGAATATAAAGAGTGAATGAATCTTGGAGAGAGTAGAATACTGCTTTCCCTTTTGTGTAGATAAAGGCAAATTAGGCCTCTGCAGTATCATCTGCAATCAGGCACGCATGCTAAATGCATGGCTACACCCTGTGCCTTCTGCTTCTTCCTTTACACCAACTGAAGCAACAGTGAACACAGTTTCCTTGATGGAGTAATACAACAAATGCAAAGTCCTTTTAGGCCAGGATGGCTCTTCTCTGATCCTCACACTGCTGGTCCCTATTTTGGGGTTTGCTATTAAAAGTGTTCAAAGACTGCCCATGTGTTTCTCCTTAAATCAAACATTTTTATTTTATATTTGAGGGCAGATCTCATCTGCTAGCGTAAAACATTTGTGGATAAAGTGGGGTTCCTATGGCCAGGATCCTCACTGAACTTAAATGTAACTGGCCTGTTGCTATGCTATGGCTTCCATACCTTTAGGCAATAAGCCATTACTGTGTTAATATAAGGAGTTCCGCCCTGTGCTCTGCCGAAGACGGGGTGGCAGGGCTGCAAGGCTGTAGGAGAGCAAGCGGAGGGCTGGAATGGTGGCAGCGCCGAGGACAGAGGCCCAGAGTACGGCTGTGCGGGACGGCTCTACAGAGAGGCCCAGAGGACGGTTGTGCAGACGGCTGTGCAGAGAGGCCCGGAGGACGGTTGTGTGGGACGGCTGTGCAGAGAGGCCCGGAGGACGGCTGTGTGGGACGGCTCTACAGAGAGGCCGGAGGACGGTTGTGCGGACGGCTGTGCAGAGAGGCCCGGAGGACGGTTGTGCGGACGGCTGTGCAGAGAGGCCCGGAGGACGGCTGTGTGGGACGGCTGTGCAGAGAGGCCCGGAGGACGGCTGTGTGGGACGGCTGTGCAGAGAGGCCCGGAGGACGGCTGTACAGAGAGGCCCAGAGGAGGGCTGTACAGAGAGGCCCAGAGGTAGAGACCGGCTTGCTGCATCCGAAGCAGCAGTGATAACACAGACTCGCTCTGAGTGAACGGGATTTTAGTGACTGACCTGCCACCTGGAAATAAAGTTGGGTATAACCTTTTCACCCCAAGAACCCTTTGCTGTAAATTTCTTTGGTCACAGTGAATCTATTGTGAACTTGCCTGGAGCTGAAACTCATTTGCAAGACAACATTATCACAGACTTCCAAGTCGCCCGCATCTCCCCCACAAAGGCATTCCATTCTGCATGTCATAGGCACCTGCTTGCATGGAACAGCACATGTGAAAAGGTATTACTGCCTTGCCTCAGGAATGAAGCTGATTCCATTAGCTTGGCTTGGCGTTTGCAGAGAACAGGAGAGCAAAGCCATGGCTTCCTAAGAACACTGCATTTGTTTTGTGTTTTTTTTAACCTTTTGAAAATTCATTTTTTTCTAATGATTAGGTATGGAAAAAAGTGACTTAAGTATTACTTGACAGTTTGCTCAATAGAAACTCTGTAATATCACCTCTCCCAGTCTTCTTTGATAGAGAACTAGCCATCTGTATCGATGGCTTCTCTCCCTTTTTAATAAGTTGTAAATTGAGCAACATAATTCTTCCTCTGTCCAAGACAAGTCAGCCAAAATACTGTGTTCAGAAATTGGCTGGCTGTGTGTTATATAACTTGTCTGTCATCACTTTCTTTCATTACAGTCCTGTGGTTGGTTTCTGCAGACTTTGAGGGCCTGTGCACAGGCGGCTCGCCTCATCTGGGTGTGTGCTACATGTCACTCTGCTCTTATGTAGGACCAACCTGCACCTCCCACAGCTGTACCCGGGCGAGCACCAAGCATGGGAAAGGGCCAGTTTGGGGATTTGCCAAGACTTCTTCTATGACTTTTATTTTCACAGTCGATAAAATTGATCAGCTCTACCAACTTTTGCCTGTTGCGCTGTTATTTCCCAGAAACGCCTTATTCCTGAGCCTTGTAGTTCACTTTCCTTTCGCTGGTGAATGTATTTAGAAACAGAATGGGATTCTATGTTAACTGGAAGATCGGGATAGATACTTCCTAAAACTCCTTCTGAAGTTAGGAGTTGTTGAAAGGATACTCAAACACTTAATTCAATGGAGGGGAGCCAAGGGAAGCTTAATAAATATAAATCATAGTTTTTGTTTTGTTATTATTAGTAGTTGTTTTACCTGAAAAAGTAAAAATATTCTTTTTTTTCTTTTATTGAAAGAGTCATGAAAGAGGGTTAAGGGTTTTTGCTTTGGAACAAAAGAAGAGTAGCTTATTTAGTGTTTAAGAAATATCTTAAAATGTGATACAGGGTGCAGCTGCTCCTGCAAGAGCAGCGAGAGGCTGGGCTGGCCCTCCCTTAAGGCAGGAGCGAGAGGCTGGGCCGGCCCTCCCGTAAGGCAGTAGGTGCCAGTGCATAGTCCAAAGCACAGGTGAGAAGTGCCAGATAAGACAGACCATCTCCCCAGGCATTCATGAGGCGACGCTTTTCTAAAACCAGAAAAACTGGTAATCATTGCAGCTCCCAACTGAGGTGAAAAACAACTCAGTGTTGACCAGTAGAGCATATCTTCGGGCTTACAGTTGAAGTCAACCATGCAGGGAGGAGGGAGACCGAGGAAATGTAGTTTCATTTCCCAGTTAACTCCCCTGACCCAAAGTAAGGTTGGAACTGACCAGAACATCTGTAAAATTAACAGCATGCAAACTTCAGAAGGATGGGCTCTACCCACTGAAGAGGAGTTTGAGCCCTAAACACTCTCTGGTCATTGTGCAGTGTGAGTAAATATACTCCTCAGGGATGAATCGTAGTCCTGGAATTTTGGATAATCTCTGCATATGTCAAAGAACAACAGCCATGCTACATCACACAATTCAGTAATGCCATGTGACATCTGTTTGGTTGAATACAAGTAACACTGGCAACTTGATGGAAAGAAAGAATCCAGATGCTCTTTGTTAAACAATTAGCATTTGATTGACTTGGTTCTGTCAGCCGTCTTCAGTATAATTACAAGACAACTTTGAACATATCAAAGACTCTTAGGCTATCGCAACTGAGATTTTCTCCAAGCCTTCACAAACATAGTGGTTAATACAGCAATTTCAAGGAACAATAATCTTGGGCTGTGATTCACATGGATGTGAATTATTAGCACTAAACAACCAAAATGATTTATATATGGATGTATGGTCACATAGAAAGGGGCAGTGACACTGCTTCGCTTTCAGAGAAGACGGAGGTTTCATTGCTTTCCCGTGTTTACGTGCTCCTGTGTCGTGTGTCCTGTGGAGCTGTTGGCAACGCCCTCGGCATTGTAAGCCTCAGTTTTCTGATCTGTAAAGTGGCACCAGCAATGTTGTCCTACCTTCTGTTGGAGCCTTGTAAAATGATAGTCAATTATTTTCTGCATTTTTGCCCGTGGTTTTAAGCAACTCAGAAAATGAAAGAGAAGGGAGTGTCTGAGTGATGGAGCGAATTACCAAGGATGCTTTATTATGTGTGGCCCTGTGTTGAGCAACCACTGGCTGTTCTGCGTGTCCCGCTCTCCCGCCGCAGCAGCCTGCAGAATGCCCACGACCACTGAGCCACGGCCAGCCCTGTGGTGAGCGAGCCTAAAAATGCGAACATCTGGAGATTTCCACTCTCAAGTGTCTTACAGAATATAGAGCCAGGAGTTCCATCTGGCTCTCCATTTGCTAAATGTCCCATTGATGTCAAATACCAGGAAATGTGGCTGTTTGAAATCCCAGGGAATAAGATTTCCACTCAGCAGTTTTCTAATGGACACGCACCACGCTCTGTGAAGCACAAGCCCTCCTTTGCGTGGTCTGGTCACAGGCCCCTGCACCCCAGCTCTCTGGGCCTCCGCTGGCAGCTAGGAAGAGGCACGGCTGAGGAAAACGGGCCGGTCAGCCTCAGCGCTGTGTTAGTACGCTGGCCACCGATAGAGGGCAGTATTGCCTATCTGCAAAAACCCACGCACCACGGCCTAACAAGATCACCTAGGCACTTAAGTCCGGCCCTCTGCCATACTCGGGGCACCAGTTTTAATAACGAACAGGAGCAATTAAAGCAACTGCCCCATGAGCCACATGGCTTCTGATCAAACTCATTACTGCTTCATCACCACTTTGACATTGCAAAGGGCTTCAGAATAATTTTTAATCATTATTCCTCACCAGTACTTTTGTGCAGAAGGCCACATCCATTTGCCTTACTTTTCAGAAAACTGAGATCCAGATAGGCTGACTGGATGGCTTGAGTCATTCAGTCCAGAACCAGACGGAGTAGAAAGAAAACTCAGGGCTTCTGCATTATATGCTGGGAGTTGTCAAAATGGCACTTTACTGTCCTTGAATGAAAACCATCAATAGCCTTCATTGGGATGGTTGTCTGGTTTGGCAGTTCACTCTACAGATGGGACCCCAGTCCCCACCATCCCCCGGCTGCCGTTTATCTCACTTAAAGTTGATAACTGATGACCTAACCAGCTAACTAGGCCATTCAGCAGCCCAAGGAAGGAGTTAGAGAGGGATGGGAAACAGACTCATAAAATCAGGCCAAATAGCGAAAGTGATTCAAGTGTTGAGGGATATCAGTGTTTCATCCTTCAGCAGTCCTCCCTACACTCAGGTAACTGAGAACAGATGGCCCGGGGCTTGGGAACTGTCAAAGATCTCTCTTAGACTCTATCGCCGTTGACCCCTGCCTTCTATAGAATCTTACTTTGCATCCCACACTAGGAAGGCATTGCATTGTTTTTTGGCTAAGCACATATTGGCTTTGGCATCACCTACATACACAGCCTCGCTGCTTCACTTGAGGCCTGGTGACACGTTCTATTATGTGTTGTGCTGGCAGTCAAGTAAGATTCTGTGTTACATATGGAGTGTCATCTCTGAAGTGGTGACTATTTCTTGCAAAATGGTGTTGATAAATGGAATCAACTGACAAACAGCTTCATAGCAGTGCAATATCCTTTCATTGCCAGTTCATCTCTAAGACACTGTTAGCCAAAGGAAAGCTTTATGGCCTAAGTAGGTGCCATTATATATTTGGGGATGACAGCTGAAGATGACGAGGGTTTGCAGTCAAGCCTTGACTGTAAATGGGCGCTTGTCACTTGCTGCAGTGTGGCCCATGGAGTGTAAGGGCCAGGCCTGCATGAGTGGCACCTCAGACAGCAAAAGTATCTGGTTTAGGTTGTGAAAAATGCATCTCTCTGTCTGGCACCTCATTCAACTACCTAGAAAAGACTGTTGGCCCCCAGATAGGCAAGTGTTACTTTCG
>JAVSCE010013088.1:0-216067 GCA_032199065.1 Smutsia gigantea
TTTGCTAATATTTTGTTGAGTATTTTTGCATCTACGTTCATCAGGGATATTGGTCTGTAATTTTCTTTTTTGGTGAGGTCTTTGCCCGGTTTTGGTATTAGAGTGATGCTGGCTTCATAGAATGAGTTTGGAAGTATTCCCTCCTCTTCTATTTTTGGAAAACTTTAAGGAGAATCGGTGTTATTTCTTCTCTATACATCTGGTAGAATTCAGAGGTGAATCCATCAGGCCCAGGGGTTTTGTTCTTGGGTAGTTTTTTGATTACCAATTCGATTTCGTCACTGGTGATTGGTCTGTTTAGTTTTTCTATTTCTTGCTTGGTCAGTCTTGGAAGGTTGTATTTTTCAAAGAAGTTGTCCATTTCTTCTATGTTTTCCAGCTTGTTAGCATATAGATTCTCATAATATTCTCTTATGATTCTTTGTATTTCTGTGGGGTCCGTTGTGATTTTTCCTTTTTCATTTCTGATTGTGTTTATGTGTGTAGATTCTCTTTTTCTCTTAATGAGTCTGGCTAGGGGTTTATCTATTTTGTTTATTTTTCAAAGAACCAGCTCTTGGTTTCATTGATTTTTTCTATTGTTTTATTCTTCTCAATTTTATTTATTTCTTCTCTAATCTTTATTATGTCCCTCCTTCTGGTGACTTTGGGCCTCATTTCTTCTTCTTTTTCCAATTTCAGTAATTGTGTTCTTAGACTATTCATTTGGGAATGTTCTTCTCAATAGGCCTGATTGGCAAATATACTTTCCTCTTAGAACTACCTTTGCTGCATCCCACAGAAGTTGTGGCTTTGTGTTGTTTTTGTCATTAGTCTCCATATATTCTTTTGATTTCTGTTTTGATTTGGTCGTTAACCCATTGATTAATTAGGAGAGTGTTGTTAAGTCTCCATGTATTTGTGAGCCTTTTTGATTTCTTTCTAAAATTTATTTCTAGTTTTATACCTTGGTGATCGGAGAAGTTGGTTGGTAGGATTTCAATATTTTTGAAATTACTGAGGTTCTTTTTGTGGCCTAGTATGTGGTCTATTCTGGAAAATGTTCCATGTGCACTTGAGAAGAATGTGTATCCTGTTGCTTTTGGGTGTAGAGTTCTGTAGATGTTTGTTAGGTCCATCTGTTCTAGTGTGTTGTTCAGTGCCTCTGTGTCTTTACTTATTTTCTGTCTGGTTGATCTGTCCTCTGGAGTGGTGTGTTGAAGTCTCCTAAGATGAATGCATTGCTGTCTATTTCCTCCTTTAATTCTGTTAGTATTTGTCTCACATATGCTGGCGCTCCTGTGTTGGGTGCATATATATTTATAATGGTTATATCTTCTTGTTGGACTGACCCCTTTATCATTATGTAATGTCCTTCTTTATCTTTTGCTACTTTCTTCATTTTGAAGTCTATTTTGTCTGATACAAGTACTGCAACACCGGCTTTTTTCTCTTTGTTGTTTGCATGAAATATCTTTTTCCATCCCTTCACTTTTAGTCTGTGTATATCTTTGGATTTGAGGTGAGTTTCTTGTAGGCAGCATATAGATGGGTCTTGCTTTTTTATCCATTCTGTTACTCTGTGCTTTTGATTGGTGCATTCATTCCATTTACATTTAGGGTGATTATCGATAGGTATGTACTTATTGCCATTGCTGGCTTTAGATTCGTGGTTACCAAGGGTTCAAGGGTTGCTTCTTTACTATCTAACAATCTAACTTAACTTTCTTGTTAAGTTATTGTAAACACTGTCTGATGTTTTATTTCTCTCCCTTCTTATTCCTCCTCCTCCATTCTTTCTATAATAGGTGTTTTATTCTTTGCCTTTAGTTGGTATTTGGATGGTCTGCTTTCTTCGCTACGATTTTTTTTTCTCTGGTGACATCTTTTTAGCCTTAGGTGTGCTCCCCTCTAGAGCAGTCCATTTAAGATATCCTGTAGTGGTGGTTTATGAGAGGCAAACTCTCTTAACTTTCGTTTGTCTGGAAATTGTTTAATCCCTCCATCATATTTAAATGATAATCGTGCTGGATACAATATTCTTGGTTCGAGGCCCTTCTGTTTCATTACGTTAAATATATCATGCCATTCTCTTCTGGCCTGTAAGGCTTCTGTTGAGAAGTCTGATGATAGTCTGATGGGTTTTCCTTTGTAGGTGATCTTTTTTCTCTCTCTAGCTGCCTTTAATTTTCTGTCTTTATCTTTGATCTTTGCCATCTTAATTATTATGTGTCTTGGTGTTGTCTTCCTTGGGTCCCTTGTGTTGGGAGATCTATGAGCTTCGGTGGACTGCGAGACTACTTCCTTCCCCAGCGATGGAAAGTTTTCAGCAATTATTTCTTCCAAGACACTTTCTATCCCTTTTTCTCTCTCTTCTTCCTCTGGTACTCCTATAATGCGAATATTGTTCCGTTTGGATTGGTCACACAGTTCTCTTAATATTCTTTCATTCCTAGAAATCCTTTTATCTCTCTCTGCCTCAGCTGCTCTGTACTCCTGTTCTCTGTTTTCTGTTCCATTAACAGTCTCTTGCATCTCATCCATTCTGCTGTTAAGCCCGTCGATCGCTTTTCTGATTTCTGTATTGTCTTTCCTCAGTTCCCTCACTTCCTCCCTCAGCTCTTGCACATTTCTCTGTAGGTCCATCAGCATGGTTATGACTTTTATTCTGAATTCTTTTTCAGGGAGGCTGTGCATTTCCATCCCTTCAGACTCCCTCTCTGGGGTTGTCTGGTTGATTTTCGTCTGAACCATATTCCTCTGTCTTTTCATGGCTGTATAATTTGGTCACTGATAGTTGCCATGTATGTCAGCTGGGCTCTTTAAGACTTTAAAAAGAGAAAAAAGAAGTTAAAAAAGAAAAAAAAGGAAGAAAGAAAGAAAAAAGAAAAAAAGAAAGAAAAGAAAAAACAAAAACAAAACAAAAACAAAACAAAAAACCAAACCAAACAAAAAAAAAAAACAAAAATGCCCACCGGACGTAGATTCTGTGGGAATGCTCTAGGTGGCGCTATTGCCCCACTATTCCACAGCTGTGACTATGCCCCTCCGCAGGGCCCTTTATCGCTCTGGCAGGGGTGGGAAGGAATAGGAGGCTGTTGATCTCAGTGAGAAGTGTTAAGTATGGCTACGCTTCCTCAGTCGCCAGCTAAGGCGTCTGAAACTCCCCAGGACTCCCAGCCTGCTGGGCTGAGTGTGCTGGGGCGATACGGCTCCTCCGCTGGGCTCCTGTCTCTTTAAGACCGCTGAAGAAAGCGCGCACTTTTTTTTTTTCCTTCCCGGGAGCCGGCTGCAAGCCCCCTGGCGCGTTCCCTGCTCAGATCCTGCCGCTCTGTCTCTCCAATCTCCGCTGCACTGCGCAATGTGGGTCAGCGCTCCCCGCGCAGATCACCGGGGCTGGCTACTACTGCGCGGGGTGTGCTTCCACTCCCTCCCGGCTCTGAATCCTCTCCTCCCGCCGGTGCGCTGGGGTGGGGGAGGGCTCGGGTCCCGCCGGGTCGCGGCTCCGTATCTTACCCGCCTCTTGGGGTGCCAAGTCCTCTCGAGTGTAGCTGCACGCTGTGCGCTTTCCTGTGTATTCTCGTCTCTCTTTTAGGAGTAGATGTATTTTCTGTGTTTTCGTAGATAAATATAGTGTTGGGAGGAGATTTCTGCCGCCCTGCTCACACCGCCATCTTCCCGGAAGTCCTCAAGTTGAATGTATTCTTAACAAGCTCTACAATTATTTTACTTAGTACCAAAGGTTAAATCTGATAAATTACAGGCCTATGGTCTTAAGGAGACTTGATTCTCCTAGAAGAAAGTAGGTATTGAGTAAACTGTTTTGCCATTAAAAAACGTTATAAAAGCTTTAGTGTAAGAAATGTGCATTGTGCAGAAAAATCACCTACGTGAAAATAAAAAGCCCATAATCTTAACACCCAGGCATTGTTAGCATTTAGCTGTATATCAGTGGTATGTTGTTTTAAACCATAATTGGTATTTTATTGTATAGATTCTTTCATAATTGGGCCGTAAGCATTTTTTTTATTAAGGTGTTATTGATATGCACTCTTATGAAGGTTTCACATGAAAAACAATGTGGTTATTACATTCACCCATATTATCGAGTACCCCTCCATACCCCATTGGAGTCACTGTCCATCAGTGTAGTAAGATGCCACAGAGTCACTATTTGCCTTCCCTGTGCTGCACTGTCTTCCCCATGTTCCCCCCAACACACCATGTGTGCCCATCATAATACCCCTCAATCTTCTTCTCCCTCCCTCCCCACCCGCCCTCCCCCATCCCTCCCCGTTGGTAACTGCTAGTCCTTTCTTGGAGTGTGTGAGTCTGCTTCTGTTTTGTTTCTTCAGTTTTGCTCTGTTGTTATACTCCACAAATGAGGGAAATCATTTGGTACTTCTCCACCTGGCTTATTTCCTGAGCATAATATCCTCCGACTCCATTCATGTTGTTGCAAATGGTAGGATTTGTTTCTTTCTTATGGCTGAATAGTATTCCATTGTATATATGTACCACCTCTTCTTTATCCATTCATCTACTGATGGACGCTTAGGTTGCTTCCATATCTTGGCTATTGTAAATAGTGCTGCGATAAACATAGGGGTGCATATGTCTTTTTGAATCTGAGAACTTGTATTCTTTGGGTAAATTCCTGGGAGTGGAATTCCCAAGTCAAATGGTATTTCTATTTTTAGTTTTTTGAGGAACCTCCATACTGCTTTCCACAATGGTTAAACTAGCTTTCATTCCCACCAGCAGTGTAGGAGAGTTCCCACTTCTCCACATCCTCGCCAGCATTTGTTGTTCTTAGTCTTTTTGATGCTAGCCATCTTAACTGGTATGAGGTGATATCTCATTGTGGTTTTAATTTGCATTTCCCAGATAATTAGTGATGTGGAGCATCTTTTCATGTGCCTGTTGGCCATCTGAATTTCTTTGGAGAATTGTCTCTTCACATCCTCCACTCATTTTTTAATTAGGTTCTTTGCTTTTTGGGTGTTGGGGCATGTGAGTTCTTTATATATTTTGGATGTTAACCCCTTGTCGGATATATCGTTTACAAATATATTCTCTCATACTGTAGGATGCCTTTTTGTTCTGTTGATGGTGTTCTTTGTTGTACAGAAACTTTTCAGTTTGATGTAGTCCCATGTGTTCATTTTTGCTTTTGTTTCTCTTGCTCGAGGAGATGCATTCAGGAATAAGTCGCTCATGCTTATATTCAGGAGATTTTTGTCTATGTTGTCTTCTAAGAGTTTTATGGTTTCATGACTTACATTCAGGTCTTTGATCCATTTTGAGTTTACTTTTGTGTATGGGGTTAAACAATAATCCAGTTTCATTCTCTTGCATGTAGCTGTCCAGTTTTGCCAACACCAGCTGTTGAAGAGGCTGTCAATTCCCCATTGTATGTCCATCGCTCCTTTATCACATATTAATTGACAATATATGGTTGGGTTTATATCCGGACTCTCTAGTCTGTGCCATTGGTCTATGGGTCTGTTCTTGTGCCAGTACCAAATTGTCTTGATTACAGTGGTTTTGTAGTAGAGCTTGAAGTTGGGGAGCATAATCCCCCCAGCTTTGTTCTTCCTTCTCAGAATTGCTTTGGCTATTCGGGGGTCTTTTGTGGTTCCATATGAATTTTAGAACGATTTTCTCTAGTTCGTTGAAAAATGCTGTTGGTATTTTGATAGGAATTGCATTGAATCTGTAGATTGCTTTAGGCAGGATGGCCATTTTGACAATATTAATTCTTCCTGTCCATGAGCACGTGATGTATTTCCATTTATTGGTATCTTCTTTAATTTTTCTCATGAGTGTCTTGTAGTTTTCAGAGTATAGGTCTTTCACTTCCTTGGTTAGGTTTATTTGTAGGTATTTTATTCTTTTTGATGCAACTGTCAATGGAATTGTTTTCCTGATTTCTCTCTCTGCTAGGTCATTGTTAGTGTATAGGAATGCCACAGATTTCTGTGTATTAATTTTGTATCCCGCAACTTTGCTGAATTCAGATATTAGATCTAGCAGTTTTGGAGTGGATTCTTTAGGGTTCTTTATGTACAATATCATATCATCTGCAAACAGGGACAGTCTAACTTCTTCCCTGCCAGTCTGGGTGCCTTTTTTTTCTTTGAGTTGTCTTACTGCCGTGGCTAGGACCTCCAGTGCTATGTTGAATAGAAGTGGGGAGAGTGGGCATCCTTGTCTTGTTCCCGATCTTAAAGGAAAAGTTTTCAGCTTCTCACTGTTAAGTATAATGTTGGCTGTGGGTTTTTCATATATGGCCTTTATTATGTTGAGGTACTTGCCCTCTATACTCATCTTGTTGAGAGTTTTTATCATGAATGGATGTTGAATTTTGTCAAATGCTTTTTTAGCATCTATGGAGGTGATCATATGGTTTTTGTCCTTCTTTTTGTTGATGTGGTGGATGATGTTGATGGGTTTTCAAATGTTGAACCATCCTTGCATCCCTGGAGTAAATCCTACTTGATCATGATGGATGATCCTTTTGATGTATTTTTGAATTCGGTTTGCTAATATTTTGTTGAGTATTTTTGTGCCTATGTTCATCAGTGATATTGGTCTGTAGTTTTCTTTTTTTGTGGTGTCTTTGCCTGGTTTTGGTATTAGAGTGATGCTGGCCTCATAGAATGAGTTTGGAAGTATTCCATCTTCTTCTACTCCTTGGAAAACTTTAAGGAGGGTGGGTATTAGGTCTTCACTAAATGTTTGATAAAATTCAGAGGTGAAGCCATCTGGTCCAGGCATTTTGTTCTTAAGTAGTTTTTTGATTACCAGTTCAATTTCATTGCTGGTAATTGGTCTGTTCAGATTTTCTGTTTCTTTCTGGGTCAGCCTTGGAAGGTTGTATTTTTCTAGAAAGTTGTCCATTTCTTCTAGGTTATCCAGTTTGTTAGCCTATAATTTTTCATAGTATTCTCTAATAGTTCTTTGTATTTCTGTGCTGTCCATAGTGATTTTTCCTTTCTCATTTCTGATTCTGTTTATGTGAGTAGACTCTCTTCTTCGTAAGTCTGGCTAGGGGTTTATCTATTTTGTTTATTTTCTCAAAGAACCAGGTCTTGCTTTCGTTGATCCTTTCTATTGTTTCATTCTTCTCAATTTTATTTATTTCTGCTCTAATCTTTATTATGTCCCTCCTTCTACTGACTTTGGGTCTCATTTGTTCTTCTCCTAGTGTTGTTAATTGTGAGTTTAGACTGCTCATATGGGATTGTTCTTCTTTCCTGAGGTAGGCCTGTATTGCAATATACTTTACTCTTAGCATGGCCTTCGCTGCGTCCCACAGATTTTGTGGTGTTGAATTATTGTTGTCATTTGTCTCCATATATTGTTTGATCTCTGTTTTTATTTGGTCATTGACCCGTAGATTATTTAGGAGCATGTTATTAAGCCTCCATGTGTTTGTGGGATTTTTCATTTTCTTTGCATAATTCATTTCTAGTTTCATTCCTTTGTGGTCTGAGAAGCTGGTTGGTACAATTTCAATCTTTTTGAATTTACTGATTCTCTTTTTGTGGCCTAGGGTATGATCTGTTCTTGAAAATGTTCCATGTGCACTTGAGAAGAATGTGTATTCTGCTGCTTTTGGGTGTAGAGTTCTTTAGATGTCTGTTAGGTCCATCTGTTCTAATGTGTTGCTCAGTGCCTCTGTCTCCCTACTTATTTTCTGTCTTGTTTATCTGTCCTTTGGTGTGAGTGGAGTGTTGAAGTCTCCTAGAATGAATGCATTGCATTCTATTTCTCCTTTTAATTCTATTAGTATTTGTTTCACCTATGGTGGTGCTCTTGTGTTGGGTGCATAGATGTTTATAATGGTTATATCCTCTTTTTGGACTGACCCCTTTATCATTATGTAATGTCCTTCTTTGTCTCTTGTGACTTTCTTTGTTTTGAAGTCTATTTTGTCTGATACAAGTACTGCAACTCCTGCTTTTTTCTCCCTATTAGTTGCATGAAATATCTTTTTCCATCCCTTTACTTTCAGTCTGTGTATGTCTTTGGGTTTGAAGTGAGTCTCTTGTAGGCAGCCTGTAGGTGGGTCTTGTTTTTTTATCCATTCAGTGACTATGTCTTTTGATTTGTGCATTGAGATCATTTACATTTAGGGTGATTATCGATAGGTATGTACTTACTGCCATTGCAGGCTTTAGATTCGTGGTTACCAAAGGTTCAAGGGTAACTTCCAGTAAGCAGTTTTAATACAGATTGAGACTAAGGCGTGTTGCCTGTCAGCCTAATTTTAAGTTGCTGGACAACTTATTCTTACTGCTCTTTAGTTGGTGACTGTCTGATGGGTGCAGAATTATGCAGTTCACAGTGGCTTTGGATAGATTTGCCTTTTGAATTTAACTCACCTGATTTCATTTTAAAAAATCTCTTGTATGCCATTAGTAGCTTTCCCAGCCCTGTCTTTAACCTGGGCACCAGGTTAAAGATGATGCTAGTAAGCCATGGGCTAAGGCACGAACCTGAATGGATAGTGGAAATCAATGTGCCCAACTGCCTGTGTCACAGATGAGGAAGTGGAGGCCCAAGAGAGGAGGCTTTGATTCTAGCCGTTCCGTTAGGGGACTACAGGAAAATTTTGATCAGCTTTAATCCTCAATTCGGAAGCTTCCTTGTTTTACTCTTTTTCTGTGAGATAAAAAGTCAAGGAACTTATATTCAGGGTTTTTAAGACAAAAGAAAAGTTGAGGAATTCCTGAGAGATGTCCAGATTCCACTTCCACCCTTCTGTCCTCTGTCAGTGTTGCCTTAGGTTAGAGCTGCCCTTGAGGACTTGATCTCATAGCTGGGGAAGGAAGTGAATGAATTTCCTTAGGAAAAATGAATAAAGTAACTTGCGATCACTGCCTTTCCCCAGTCCTCAGGGGATCAGTGCTTTGTAGTTGAAGCACTGATTTGAGACTAAGGTAATGAATGAGGCCACCCAGGTTTGCCTTCAAGGTCTGGTCTGGCCAAATGTGAGGGGCAGGTCCTCCCATTACCCTTTGAAAGTTAAGTGTCTGCTGAAGGCGGTAGAGCAAAATAGCAGGGTTTACATGCCAACTTTTTACTGTCTTTCTTCCAATCCCATTGTCTTAACACTGTACTCTAAGGCCTACTCCTCTAGTTTTCTTTACCTCTAACGTGAGAGGAATAGCCCTACAATTACCAGGTTCTCTTCTAGCTCTGAAGGTCTAAGTGGTGATTGCTGAGCCTACTCCCTGCTGCCAACGCTTTAGCCTCTCTGGTTAACTGGCTTTCATGGGATGGGGGTGTTTGCAGTCACAGGAAGAAAAGAATGCGACAACTGCAGAAAAAAATAAAGAACGGGACGTTGAACATAAAGCAAGATGACCCCTTTGAGCTCTTTGTCGCTGCCACAAACATTCGCTACTGCTACTACAATGAGACCCACAAGATCCTGGGCAATACCTTTGGCATGTGTGTCCTCCAGGTAGGTGACTCCTCCAGCCTGTGACTGGAGGGAGAGCATGGAGGGGTGCTTGGGCTGCTGGTTCCCCGTGAGAACAAGAACAAGTGTACAGGAAGGAGAGGAGATTCACATGTACCCCCTGCCCCCTGCCCCAAGCATCTTCCGTGGAAGACCTGGCCACTTTCCAGAGGAAACTGGAAAACTTACCTATTAAAAAAGAAAATTCTCTCCTTAAAGCAGCACTTAAGTAGAAATACCAAAACTGACAGTGATGCTCCATCACAGCTGGTTCTGACCAGCCAGAACTGATAAAGCACTCTGAACTTCAGGTGACCTAGGACCCCAGGTCATTATTGGGACTCACTGAAGACTTTGGTGACCAGTGAGCAGTGTGACTTGTTTTAACCTACTGGGTATAGACCTGTGCACTCATATGTCTCATCCAGAGGGATTGGCACAACCCCATCAATACCTCCACCCCTTCTAGTCCTTAAAATCCCCCCACCGCCCCCCTCGGAGAACTCCCTGCTGAATGCCTTCACTGGTGTGTGTCCTATTGCCAGGCAAGTTAACAAACTGCTCCACATTTTTCTTTGTTTTGAGCTCTGGCAGTCTTTGTTTACCCTTTGGGCGCCTGTGATCTGCCCCCACTCCTCCCACAAAGACATTCAAGCACAGATCCCCACATTTTGTATGTGTTTATTATGTACATGTAATACTATGATTGCATATATTATAAAACATACTTTATAAAATATAAGAAATAAGGGGGAGAGTCAGAAGTACTAATTTTTTTTTCTGCATTCCAGTGGGTTGTCCCACACACTGCTGACTTGCATCGCACCTCGTAGGCCAGAGACGCATTTTGCCTCATTCTCACCTGCTCACTGATTGGTAGGCAGTGTTCTTATGCTCACCACTGTTAGCAGTTGCAAATGATGGCCCCTTTAAGCAGTGGCTCCCCTATGTGGTGCAGTTGAGTTTTGTTGGGTTCTATCTATAAACACATCAGAAATTGTATGAGATGTTTCTGAAATTCACGTGTGAATCAGTGAAGATGGGGGGACTTCTTTCCGAAAAGGATGTTATCTGAGTTTACTAGGAATGCTTTTGACAGGTAAAACCAGGTACATGTGTTCTTTAGGGCTGGGCTGTCTTCTGTGGTGCCCCTAAATGAGGGGCTGTGAGAGACACTGTGTGTCTCTATGTCCGTCCTGGTGAGGGTATGGTCTTGGGTTTGTGCTCTGGAACCCTTTTACCTTATCGCCTTGTCCTTGGTTTAGCTTCCCTGGGGGTGTTCTTTGCATGCCCAGCCCTTTCTAAAATCTCCTTTCAGGATTTTGAAGCTTTAACTCCAAATCTGCTGGCCAGAACTGTAGAAACAGTGGAAGGTGGTGGGCTGGTGGTTATCCTCCTACGAACCATGAATTCACTCAAGCAGTTATACACGATGACCATGGTAAGTGTTTGGTTTTTAACTTAATCATGGAGATTCAACTTAATCTGTGGTTTTGCTATAACCCACCTTCTTTTAAGAATTCCTTTTGAGCAACTCCAGTGTGTGGTCAGCACAGTCTCTGGGCTGGGAGCTCTTTGACAGCAACTAATGAGAAAGCCACTGCAGAGAAATCTCAGTTGCCCTGAGTGTGCCTGGGAATCTCTGAATTTCACATTTGCTTTGGGGTATTTGCAGATTTCACACCAGTGAGATTCAGAGAGGATGTAGTTGTTATATAGTTATATTTCTGGAGTGGTATTCTGCAAAGAGCTATGCCAGTCCTAAATTTGTATATTGCAAAAAAGGGGCCATGCACACAGTCTTCCCCACTGACCCTTAACCTAGTAGATAATGAAGGGACATTGGCCAGTTCCATTTGGCAAGAACTTCAACTCTGAGGGGGGTTGTTTTCTCCCAAAGCTGAGGACATTTTAGGAGTGAGGATATGTCCCAGTGGATATAGAACTACTCTCCAACTCCATCAGTTAACTGCCACGTGTATGTGCAGAGTGGCAGGTTTTGAGCCATGCCCATGCTCGGGAATGATGTTAGGATTGACCTCGGGGTTTCATGAGCCTAATAAACATTTAGTGTTCATATGGTAAAATGGACTTTCCTCCAGTCTTAGTAGCTGCTTCCTGTCACTACTTCTCCTGTCACTTGCCACTACAGCTCCTCTGGCTTCATCAAAAGTTCTTAGACACGCCTGGCACACACTCACCTCAGGCCTTTGCACTTGCTATTTCCACTGGGAGATCTGCATGGCTTGCTTCCTCACTGCACTCAAGTCTCTGCTCAAAATCACCTTCTCAGTGTGGTCTTTCCTCACACTTTGTTCACAATATGTGCTTCTGCCTGTCATGCCTTAATTTGCTTTTCTTCAAAGTGTTTGACAACTACCTGAAGTTATATGTTTATTTATTGTTTGACTCCCTATGCTAATCTCAAAACTTCATGAGAACAGAGACTTCATTTTCCTCAATGGTGTATTCCCAGATTACAGTACTGGGAAATGGTGTATTCCCAGATTACACCACTAAATGCCACTTAGTAAGAGTTCATCAGTATTTTTGAATGAACAAAGGACTTTGCGCCCACATCAGTTTGTTTGTTTGTACCTCTTCCTCCTCTGTGGATGCCTGCTTATCACCTCAGAGGGCCTTCCTCACTACCCTACATAAGTAACACCCATGTTTGCTGTCACTGCACCCTGTTTTTCATTTGTGTTATTTGCCAAAGCTGTGTTTTTTTACTCATTTGTTTGCCTTCAGCCATTAGACTATAAGCTCCATGAAAACAGAGGTCATGCTTTGTTAATCAGCAATGTGTACCCATCATGTCAAAGATGAGGTGGGGGTGTTTGTTGTAATACAAAACATTGCATTTAGTGTCTGATCCCCAGCCCAGCACATAACATTTGGCTAGTTTAGCACAGCAGGTTGTGTAGGAGTGGATTTTGTTTCCAGCAGCATCTCTGATGCCTCTGTTATCCCACAGTCACTTGATAGAACTTCTTCACATTTGGCCCACAGCCCCAGCACTATTTGGATGCCATTGTTGATAAATGTCGTCTCTTTTAGGATGTGCATTCAAGATACAGGACTGAGGCCCATCAGGCTGTGGTAGGACGGTTCAATGAGAGGTAGGTCTGTAGTACATTTCTCAGTCCCTTAATTGTGGGAGCCACAGTGGGAGGGACATCTTTATGTCGGACCCAACTGAAAGCTATGCTTTTATCTGAGGGAAGATAGTACAAGAGTCCAAAGTGGTGAGACTCCTGACAGCAGTGGCAGTTTTGAAACTGCCTGGAAGCAGTGAAAGTGAGTAGAAAGCTGAGGCCAGGAGCCCTGGATTCTGTCTTGTGTTTGGCCTCCACCAAGTCACTCTCTCTCTCTGGCTTTTAGCTTACCTTACTCCTCTGTTGAAAGAGTGAATTGTCTGGATCGCTCTTTCCCAAAATGTGTATCACAGAACACTAGTATTTTAAGAGAAACCTTATGACAAAAGGGTTTTCTGGCCAGTTATGTCTGGAAACACTGATAGTTTTTCCTTTGTGAAGATCCACATTCACTTGTTGTAGCCTCTGAAAGTCTTGCAGCAGCAGGGACCTGTTGAACTGAGTGTTTCACAAACGTGTTTGACCGCAGAGCCCTTTTTTTTGGAAACACCAGTTAGCAGCCTATGAAACACCTTAAGAAACTGTGGCCTAGATCATTGGTTCTCAACCAGAGCTGTTGTGCTCCCTGAGGACATTTGGCAATGTCTGGAAACATTCTGACTGGCATGACTCAGGGGAGTGAAGGGGTGCTGCTGGCCTCTAGTGGGCAGAGGTCCAGGATGCTGCTAAAGGGCCTGCAACGCACAGAGCAGCCCCCCAACAAAGACTCACGGTGCACAAAATGTCAGTACTGCTGAGGCGTAGAATTCCTGGCCTTGATGAGCCCTGGGACCTTTCTAATTTTAACCATCTCTGATGCTTTAACTCAGTAGGAGGAGGAAGCCAGGAGGTAGCCACGTGCTACTAGATAGAACAGAAGCCTTGCAGTTTTATAGCCAAACATGGTTTTCTACATGCAAGAATGTTTGTTTGTATTTCTTAAGGTAGCTTTCCTCTTTTCCCTTTTCTTTATTTTTTCTTCCTTAAGACAGAAGGTGAATCCATTTGCCTATGTGTTTGTTTCCCTTGTGTAACTGGTGATCATATGTGGGATGGTTTGGAATTCCCAGTTTAAGGATGGCCCGAGACACCTTAGCACTAAAGGGTGGGCCTAGGAGTATGTGGGAAGGGCCAGATGCCTCGGGGAATGGTGGCATTTGTGTACAGTAGGAATGCTTGCAATCAGTCTCTTAAAAGAGCTCTTGCTTTTCTTGTTTGCTGTGTAAAGCATCTTTGGGTGCCTTGTAGCGGGGGCTTGGAACCATCTCATTTGGGATTTGGCTTTTTCAGGACACATGGGGCCAAATGATTTTCCTGAAGAAAAGCCATACCTTGGGTGTGTAGACATTATGCCTCTCCCCTACCTGCACCTCATTATGGTGGTTTTGTTCCTCAGATTTATTCTCTCCCTGGCCTCCTGTAAAAAGTGTCTCGTCATCGACGACCAGCTTAGCATCCTGCCCATCTCCTCCCATGCTGCCAGCATTGAGGCCCTACCTCCTCAGGCCCCAGTAAGTCAGCTAGGGCTCGGGGAGTCGGGGTGAGGTTGAGTTTTCTGTGTTGATCCCCTGTGGCAGTGGTGAACCTTCTCCTCTCCTGTCTGGTAGGATGAGAGTCTTGGTCCTTCTGACCTGGAGCTGAAGGAGTTGAAGGAGAGCTTGCAGGATACCCAGCCTGTGGGCGTGCTGGTGGACTGCTGCAAGACCCTAGACCAGGTGAGTGTGGTATTCAGAGTGTCCCTACCCCAGTATAAACAATGCTGAGGTAAAATATAACATGCAGAAAGCAACACAAGCCACATTGGGACAAGTCAGGACTTGAATCCTCCCTGGGGAAGGGGCCTTTTCTGTTGCTTGAACTCATGCTGTTTGTGTTGTCTGGGTTCATGACAGAAGTCCAGGGATTACCTCCCCCTATACCTCAGGATAATGGATTCAGGGAGCTGGGGGTCAGGGGGCAGATGGACTAACTTATAAGAGGAATCACCCTCAGCATTTTTCTAAGATAGGGTGATGTATCTATACTCATCCATTTTAATTAAGTTTTGATGACATAAAGGGTTTTGCTACACCTTGTACAGAAGTGAGAGGCGAGCCTGAGGTCCCTGTACTTACCTGGATTCCTGATGAAGGCCCTCTGGGGTGGTGTGTGCTTGGTTTTTATGTGCAGACAGTTGGGTGGGAGCCGCAGGATACATTTCTGTGCTCACTGAGGTGGCCAGGGCTAGTGGGCTTGGCTTCTCTGGTGGTTCCTGGGCTGTGCTGGAAGCTGACTGGGTACTGCCGCCCAGAGGCCTTCAAGCAGTCACATGTGTTCAGGGTTCTTAACCCAGCCTGAGCCAGATGGGCATCACAGGCTTCTTGGCACTGGGCTTTGTCTTCATGATGGAAAAGAGCTATAGTGACACCTCTCTGGGCTGAGTCCCAACAGTCTGGTTTCCTTTTTCACTCTGGAAGTAGAACTACCACGTCCATAGCCCAGGCTGCACGTTCTAGGCTGCTGTGAACCACTTCCTGCTGCCCTATTTGCCACCAGGGAGAGGAAGGGAGTGAGAGGATGGGGAAAGGGCAGAAGAGGGAGAAAGTACAATACTAGTAGTAGTGTTATAAGAAAATAAATGGCCCCTGGCAAAAAACAGTATGTAAGAAAGAGTGTGCCTTAAAAATAGAAAATGGTTTCTACTTGGCAGTCCCACTCTGAAAAGCCAGCTACTATCAACTGTTTATTATGTATTTTTGTGGATCTTTTCTATGCACATAAAAGGGTATTTTAAAAATATGTGAAGGGGTCACACTGTACAGTGTACTGATTGATGTTTGGGTTGATTCTGACTTTTTTTGCTGTTATAACAGTGTTGTTAGGACATTTTTATAGATACATCTGTGCACACTCTAGGGTGAGTTTCCAGAAGAACTGCTGGTTTAGAGCGTGTGCGTTAAAGCAGGTGTCACACCAGTCGATGGGACCACCAACAGTGCATGAAAATTCCTCTTTTCCTGCAGCCTTGCCAACCCTGGGTACCATTAAACTTGTAAATTTACTAATTTGAAATGGGATCACAGGAGCATTGTTTTAATTTGTGTTGCATTAATTATGATAGAAGCAGGCATGTTTTTCATATAATTACTTTTCAACTGGGATTTTTGTTTTGTAAACCAGTCTGGTTTTCTGTACTGGTTTTCATTTTAGAAAATTATTTTAGATGCTTTTTTTTTTGCTATTATTAATATACAATTATATGAGCAACATTATGGTTACTTGACTCCCTCTATTATCAAGTCCCCACCACATACCCCATTGCAGTCACGTCCATCAGCGTAGTAGGATGTTACAGAATCACTGCTTGCCTTCTCTGTCTTACACTGCCTTCCCCATATCCCCCCACCCCAGACCCACCCCCGCTACATTATGTATGCTAATTGTAATAGCCCTTTTTCCCCCTTATCCCTCCCTTCCCACCCATCTTCCCCAGTCCCTTTCCCTTTGGTAACTGTTAGTCTATTCTTGGGTTTTGTGAGTCTGATGCTGTTTTGTTCCTTCAGTTTTTTCTTTGTTCTTATACTCCACAGATGAGTGAAATCATTAGATACTTGTCTTTCTCTGCCAGGCTTATTTCACTGAGCATAATACCCTCTAGCTCCATCCATGTTGTTGCAAATGGTAGGATTTGTTTTCTTCTTATGGCTGAATAATATTCCATTGTGTATATATACCACATCTTCTTTATCCATTCATTCTACTGATGGTATCCTTTGCTGTACAGAAGCTTTTTAGTTTGATATAGTCCCATTTGTTCATTTTTGCTTTTGTTTCCCTTGCCCGGGGAGATATGTTCATGAAGAAGTTGCTCATATTTATGTGCAAGAGATTTTTGCCTATATTTTCTTCCAAGAGTTTTATGGTTTCATGACTTACATTCAGGTCTTTGATCCATTTTGAGTTTACTTTTGTATATGGGGTTAGACAGTAATCCAGTTTCATTCTCTTACATGTAGCTGTCCAGTTTTGCCAACACCTGCTGTTTAAGAGGCTGTCTTTTCCCCATTGTATATTCATGGCTTCTTTATTGTATATTAATTGACCATATATGCTTGGGTTTGTATCTGGGCTCTCTATTCTGTTCTACTGGTCTATGGGTCTGTTCTTGTGCCAGTACCAAATTGTGTTGCTTACTGTAGCTTTGTAGTAGAGCTTGAAGTCAGGGAGTGTAATTCCCTCTGCTTTATTTTTCCTTCTCAGGATTGCTTTGGCTATTCAGGGTTTCTTTTTTTTTTTTTTAATTTTGCTATCAATCTACAGTTACATATGCAACATTATGGTTACTAAACTCTCTACTTCATCAGGTCCCCCCCACATACCCCATTATAGTCACTGTCCATCAGTGTAGTGAGATGCTATAGAATTACTACTTGTCTTCTCTGAGTTGTACAGCCCTCCCCGTACCCCCTCAACATTATGTCTGCTAATCGTAATGCCCCTTTTTCCCCCTTATCCCTCCCTTCCCACCCATCTTCCCCAGTCCCTTTCCCTTTGGTAACTGTTAGTCCATTCTTGGGTTCTGTGAGTCTGCTGCTGTGTTTTTCTTTCAGTTTTTTTCTTTGCTCTTATGCTCCTCCTATGAGTGAAATCATTTGATACTTGTCTTTTTCCGCTTGGCTTATTTCACTGAGCATAATACCTTCTAGCTCCATCCATGTTGTTACAAATGGTAGGATTTGTTTTCTTCTTATGGCTGAATAATATTCCATTGTGTATATGTAGCACATCTTCTTTATCCATTCATTTAGATGCATTTTTAGTCCAAATTTTGTACTGTTCTATTATGTCAGTGGATTTTTCCAGTTTCGTTTAATCAGAATTTATAATTTCTCTAAACAACAAAAGGGTAAAAACACAGTGTTCAGCAAAGGCCAAGTAGACTTGGAACCCCTCTGAGTGTTTCATCTGGAGAGACTGTGGCTTCCTAAAGCCCCTCTCCTTCCTTCCTTCCCATCTGCCTGGGCTTATGTCTCTTTGGTGTTTTTTTAATGTCATTTTTTAGTGTTGCCTGGGCATGTAAGGCAGCTACTTCAGGACCAGATAGGCCAGGCTGGACCATCTGGCCTTTGAGTCTCAATGGCCTATTCCCAGGCCCAGTCAGGGAGCAGTTTGGCCCATGAGTAGTGTTATGGCCCCTCCTCTCATCAGTGCCACTGGCATCTTCCTTTCCCTTGATGATAGACACTCCCCTAGACACTGGGCTCAGCAGTAAATAAGAGGGACACACCTGCTTCATGGAGCTTATGTTCTGGTGGGATAAGAGTAAGTCAAGAAATGAGCAAACCAGGGTGTGTAGTAGCAGGTGTTGTGTCTGATGGAGAAACATAAAGAGCAGCAGAGATGGACAGGGAATGCCATGGGGAGGGCGGGGTCCTACAGTTCCAGACAGAGCAGTCCGGGAAGGCCTCATTTGGAAAGTGGTATCTGAGCAGAGACTTGAAGGAGCTGAGGAAATGAACCATGCCGCTGGCTGGAGGGACAGGGCTCGGCGGAGCGTCCCCGGCACGTAGGCCTGAGTAGGCATCTGCGTGGTGTGCTCGTGGACTGGCAAGGAGGCTGCCCGGGCTGAAGCAGGGCGGGTGGGTGAGAGCGGGCGAGGTGGCAGGTCGGATGTGCAGCAAGGGCTCGCCCTTCCTCTGCGAGAGACGGGGCCAGTGGGGAGTTCAAGGCTTGTGGTGTCTTCTCAGCACAGCTACCGGAGGGATCCCCAGGCTTGATTCTAAAAGGATCCCTCTGGCTGCTGTGCTGAGGCTAGACTGTAGGGGCACCAAGGTATGAGCAGAAAGACTAACGAGGAGGCCACGGAAATAATGGAGGCAAGACAGGATAGTGGCTTCAACCAGAAAGGGAGGAAATTGGTAAGGAATAGTAGGATTTTTATATGTTTTGGAGGTAGCGGCAGTGGAATTTGCTGATGACTCAGGTATGGGGAGAAAATGGCCAGTTAACTGAGATGGAGGAGATTGTAGGTGGAGGAGGTTTGAGGGCAACATTAGGCGTTCCTCCTCAAGTATGTTTGAGATGTCTGTTAGACATGCAAGGGGAGATACACAGGCCAGTTGCATTTATATAAAAGCCTGGTATGTGAGGAAGAGATCTGACTAGAGATATGGATTTGGGGATTATCAGCATTTCATTGGTATTTAGTCTGGAGGCTGAGAAGAGACAACTAAGGACTTGAGAAGTCCAAATGCAGAGCCTTGCTTTCTGTCTGTAAGAATTGCCCCACTTTGATTTAGCCTTGGCATCAACTTCACTTTTCTATAGTGTGATGGTAAATGGCTGAAAGTCAACCTTTCTTAATGCTCACCTAATATATTCTCTTTCTGCAGGCCAAAGCTGTCTTGAAATTCATTGAGGGGATCTCGGAAAAGACCCTGAGGAGTACTGTTGCGCTCACGGCTGCCCGAGGAAGGGGGAAGTCTGCAGCCCTGGGATTGGCGATTGCTGGGGCAGTGGCTTTTGGGTAAGGGGGTCTGATTCCCCATCTTGAGGAACTGTAAACTCTGAGGGAGCACTGTGCAGAATTAGGGCTCAAGGAACCAGAGACTATTACTGGACTTGGGCAGGCTCCTGTGTGGTGTCTCTATGTCTTGGGTTCCTGTCTTAGAAACAACAACGCTTTTCCCCCACAATGTCTCAGAGGTGCATATATGTGTGCCCTGGCCACACAGACACACATCAGGATCTTTGTGATCACTATTTGAAATTGAACAAACACATAGAAGCAAAGAAGTGAGGTTAGGAAAGTTTAAAACTCTCAGAAGGTGAGAATGTATATGACCAACTGCTGATTGAGAAAAGTACAAGTTTGACACTTTAATGATTTTAATCAATAGAAGATCATGTTTGTGTCTGAGGAGCTGCCTTTGAGTGTGATGTTACTTTCTCTTCTTTTGCCCTGGGCAGGAGATTAATGCAGTTGCCAGAAGAGTACATGCTTCCAACTTCGCAGACATAAATAATGGACCTAGAATTTACCATATTCTCCTCTATGCATTATCTTCCTTGGTGCCCCTGATAGCTCCGTGAACATTTCATGGGTGGATAAACTTAGGCTCGGGGAGTTTCAGTGACTCCCTCAGGGTCCCCCAGCAAGTCCAGGATGGTTGTGCTAGCGATGAGCTAATCTCCTGACTCCTTAGTCTAACTGCTGGTCTCTTACTCTGACTGCTCCAGCGGCACCACTCGGCTCCTTAGCCATCAGCATCCTTTACACTGAACAAGGTTCCCTTAGCATTTTGCTGTGGCCTTGGCTTCAGCACCAGTTGAGCTTTCCAGCTTCACAGTTTGAAACCCTCTCAGCACAGCTGTTGATGAGCATGAAGCTGTCTTCTCAGCCCAGGACATGGGCCAGGGGAGCAGCATTCTGGTTCTGCACGCCGAGGGGGTTGTCCCCAGGTGCTTCCCAGCGGTGTACAGACGTTGGTAGCTAATTGCCAGGACATGCTATCTACAAATCATTAATGTGTTTTCATTAGTTGGGGAGGAAAATATATTTAGATCTGGAGTTGCTCTACTTCTCCTTCCCAAGAAGTGTCCTGACTTTTTTCCCTGCCATTAGCTCTGATAATCACCTATGTGACTGGGCAAACAAAAATGTTTTATTTTTTTCTTAAGTTCCCTAAACATTTCTTGACCTTTCTAGTTAACAAAATCCTCCTCTTCTTTTGCCCAATAGGTACTCCAATATCTTTGTTACCTCCCCAAGCCCTGATAACCTCCACACTCTGTTTGAATTTGTATTTAAAGGATTTGATGCTCTGCAGTATCAGGTAGGAAATTAGGATAAGAACTTCTTTTGATTCAGTGTTGGGTTTAAATACAGGTGAAGTCTTTAGAATGTCTGCTTACTTTCTTAATATTTAGTTTCTGAATCTTGTTTTAAAATTTGTCCTTGGTTTGACCCTTTTTCCATTAGGAGCATCTCGATTATGAGATTATTCAGTCCCTAAATCCTGAATTTAACAAAGCAGTGATCAGAGTGAACATATTCCGTGAGCACAGGCAGACCATTCAGGTGAGGCTTGTTTGAAAACCCTGCTGTGTGGGGCCAGTGTCCTGCTCTGTTTATGTGGCTCCTAAGATGTCCCCTTTTACAGCCTTTTTTTTTCCTGTATAATTACTTGTCTTTTAGACAGTGTTGTTGTTTTATGCTAAACCTGTTCCAGATTTGCAGCTTCTTCTAACGAAAAACACTCAAGCAAACTAACAACTGTATGTAGCCAGATTGGGAAGTTGTAGCTTTGTCCCTTGAAAATTGAGTAAGGGGATTGGAAGTGTGCTAATCAGCTAAAAGAAATGTGACCATTGTTCCGACATCAGTTCTAATTGCTTGATTACAGCAGGTTTTGAAATAGTGCATCTGTAACTAAAACAGCAACCTCTCCATTTAAAAGAAAAAAAGAACTTTGCAAGATGTACTCTGGATCTTTGTGGTTTAGCCAGTGGCCTATTTTCCTTTTTAAACAGGGTTTCCCTGAGCTCTATAAATCTCCAGCACTCTATAAGCCTGCATGGTCTGCATTCCTCCAAAGGGTGCAATTTTGTTACACTGTAGACAAAAATCAGTGTTACAGGCTTGCAGAAGGGCTGGAGAGCGATGGGCTCCAGTGAAGCAGGCTCACCGATCATCTTTGACATCGGAGTGGGAAGTGGGCCAGGCAAACGTTATGCCCGTTTGTGTCTTGATGATCATGCCTGTCGAGGCACATATGTATATGTATATGTGTGTCTGTTGGGGAGGTACACCGTTTTCAGTGGTCCCGAGTATAAAATGTTAAGTATTTAATGCCTTTTACGTAAGGATCTTAATTTTTTTCTTACTAGATCTCTTTCTAGAGTCTCTTCATTTTGTACATTTCTTCCTACTTTTGCCTGATTGCCTCAGCTGGGAAGAGGAAAGACTGCTGGCGGGGTGGGCTGGAGGGTAGGCTGTAGGCAATGATTCCTGTTAAAACTCAAGAAAAATACATAAACCAAAGGAAAACCTTGCCCTGAAATGCCCTGGCTTAGCCTTCGCTGCTCTTGGGTCTGTAATTAGAGACCCTCTTGTATTGCCAGAGTCTTGTCTCCAGACTAGAGTGTGAGCACAGGAGAGGTGATCTGACTTTATGAGGCTCCATCTGTGTCCCTTTGAGGCCTCCTCCTTCTTGCTGGAAATTGAAAAGAAGATGAGTATTAAAGTCTGCAGTGCCTCTCCAGGGGGCTTTCTGCCCCTTTTATGAGGCACTTGTTTAGTTTTTCCCTTTAAGAATCCAAGACATGGGGCCCTGTTGGGAATGTGTATCCTGCTGTTAGAAGTGAGTAAGGCCACTGCCTCCCTGACCCATCAACTTCTATCAGAGCAGTTAAAAAATCTTAACTTGTAATGAAATACTTCAAACGTTTTTGTAAAGGAGTGCAGAGACCAGTGTAACATACAGGTCCAAGCACTCAGGCTTAAGAAATGCTGGCATTTTGCTGTTTGTCTTGGTAGTATGTATGTATATACTACCATTTATTTGTGTTTTTAGAAGTGTAGTTGTTGGGTTATAGGGTGCATAGATTTCCAGCTTTCTTGGATTTAGCCAGATTCTCCTTTGAAGTGTTAGTACTGATTCCCTTTCACAGCAGCATTTGCTTTTTCTGAGTATGTTTCCTCAACTCCTCCCCAACACTGGGTATTTTACAGCTATTTCAGTTTTACTTGTCTGTGTATAAAATGGTATCTCTTTGTTGTCTGTAGCATTGCACAGATTATTTGAGGTTGAGTGTCTTTGTTTATGTTAATTAGCTATTCACATTTCCTTTCCTGTAAAATACCTCTTCATGGCCTTTTGCAAACTTTAAAAATAGCTGGGAGTCCTGAAGAAACTGAAGGGGTTGTTTGTATCCATAAGGATGCCAAAATTGTGGCAGGTTTGTAACATTAGATGGCCAACCAATAACATAAATAAATAATACAAGGAAATGTGTGTATTGAGAAGGGAGTAAGTCTTAGAAGTGTCCCCACCAGCACAGGGAGTCTTGGCCTTTATAGTGACAGTATCAAAGTGGGGAGCACAGTGCCCAGCATGTCATCCTTCAGAAACTGGACACCCTCCCACTAGCCACCTCTGGGGTCAGGTTGTACTTCTGGCTCACTGGCTGGAGGAAGGCTGAGAGAAGAAGGAGAAAATAGAGAAGAGAGAAAGGCCAGGGAGGTACCACCTATCAGCAGTAGGCCAGGTGCTGGGTGAGGCCTTTTTTTTTTTTAATACAGGTATCATTGATAAGCAGTCTAATGAGGGTTTCACATGAGCAACAATTGTTTTTTCATTTTTCACCCATATTATCAAGTGTCCCCCACACCCCATTGCAGTCACTGTCCTTCAGTGTAGTAAGATGCTATAGAGCCATTTACTTGTCTTCTCCATGCTGTACTGCCTTCCCTGTGACCTAACTTTATTGTGAGTGCTAATTATAATGCCCCTTAATCCCCTTCTCCCTCTCTCCCCACCCACTGTCCCCAACCCCTTCCTTTTGGTAACCACTAGTCCCTTCTTGGAGTCTGTGAGTCTGCTGCTATTTTGTTCCTTCTGTTCTGCTTTGTTGTTATACTTCACAAATGAGGGAAATCATTTGGTACTTGTCTTTCTCTTCCTGGTTGGCTTATTTCACTGAGCATAATACCCTCTAGCACCATCCATGTTGTTGCAAATGGTAGGATTTCTTTTCTTTTTATGGCTGAATAATATTCCATTATGTATATGTACCACATCTTCTTTATCCATTCATCTGTTGATGGACACTTAGGTTGCTTCCATATCTTGGCTATTGTAAAAAGTGCTTTAGTGAACATAGGGGTGCATATGTCTTTTTGAATCTGAGAAGTTGTATTCTTTGGGTAAATTCCAAGGAGTGGAATTCCTGGGTCAGATAGTATTTCTATTTTTAGTTTTTTGAGGAACTTCCATATTGCTTTCCACAGTGTTGAACTAATTTACATTCCCACCAAGAGTGTAGGAGGGTTCCCCTTTCTCTGCATCCTTGCCAGCATTTGTTGTTTCTTGTCTTTTGGATGTTGGCCATTGTTACTGGTATGAGGTGGTATCTCATTGTGGTTTTAATTTGCATTTCCCTGATGATATGTGGAACATCTTTTCATGTTGCCTGTTGGCCATCTGTGTTTCTTCTTTGGAGAAGTGTTTGTTCAGATCTTCTGTCCATTTTTTAATCGGATTATTTGTTTTTTGGGTGTTCAGGTGTGTGGATGTTAACCCCTTGTCAGATGAGTCATTTAGGAATATATTTTCCCATACTGTAGGATGACTTTTTGTTCTACTGATAGTGTCCTTTGCTGTACAGAAGGTTTTTAGTTTGATGTAGTCCCATTTGTTCATTTTTGCTTTTGTTCCCCTTGCCCAGGGAGATATGTTCAGGAAAAAGTTGCTCATGTTTCATATTTAAGAGATTTTTGCCTATGTTTTCTTCTGTGAGTTTTATGGTTTCATGACTTACATTCAGGTCTTTAATCCATTTAGAGTTTACTTTCATGTATGGAGTTAGACAGTAATTCAGTTTCATTCTCTTACATGTAGCTGTCCATTTTTGCCAACATTTGTTGAAGAGGCTGTCATTTCCCCATTGTATATCCATGGCTCCTTTATCATCTATTAATTGGTCAAATATATGTGGGTTTATATCTGGGCTCTTTATTCTGTTCCATCAATCTATGCGTCTGTTCTTATGCCAGTACCAATTTGTTTTGATTATTGTGGTTTTGTAGTAGAGCTTGAAGTCAGGGAGTGTTATCTCCCCAACTTTGTTCTTCCTTCTCAGGATTGCTTTGGCTATTCAGGGTTTCTTGTGGTTCCATATGAATTTTAGAACTATTTGTTCTAGTTCATTGAAGAATGTTGTTGGTATTTTGATAGGGATTGCATTGAATCTATAGATTGTCTTAGGCAGGATGGCCATTTTGACAGTATTAATTATTCTTATCCATGAGCATGGGATGTATTTCCATTTATTGGTGTCTTCTTTAATTTCTCTCATGAGTGTCTTGTAGTTTTCAGGGTATAGGTCTTTCATATCCTTGGTTAGGTTTATTCCTAGGTATTTTGTTATTTTTGATGTGGTTGTAAATGGAGTTGTTTTCCTGATTTCTCTTTCTGCTAGTTTATCGTTAGTATGTAGGAATGCAACAGATTTCTGTATTAATTTTGTATCCTGAAGCTTTGCTGAATTCAGTTATTATTTCTAATAGTTTTCTGGGGGATTCTTTAGGGTTTTTTATGTACAATATCATGTCATCTGCAAACAATGACAGTTTTACTTCTTCCTCACAAATCTGGATACCTTTTATCTCTTTGTGTGGTCTGATTGCCATGGCTAGGACCTCCAGTACTATATTGAATAAAGTGGTGAGACTGTTCATCCTTGGCTTGTTCCTGATGTTAAAGGAAAAGCTTTCAGTTTTTCTCTGTTAAGTATGATGTTGGCTGTGGCCTTGTCATATATGGCTTCTATTATGTTGAGGTGCTTTGGGCGAGGCATTTTTACACATTTACCTGATTTGTTCCTCAACCAACTGTCAGATATTTCCTCCATTTTACAGGAGAGGAATCTGAGGCTCTTTGAGATTAAATGACTTGTTCTGGGTCACACATTGATGGTTGAACTGTTTGAACCCCAGTGTCTGACTCCAGCCCATTCCATTTTTGCCCTGCCAAGGAAAAGTGGAAAGGAGTGTTAAAAAATAATTCATCCAAGTAAATCTAATTGGCTTTATTGGGAGAGTCATGATTTGGGCAGCATCTCCTCTAGCAAAGTAGAGAGATTCTCCAAAGGGTAACAGAAAAGAAGAGATTTTTAAAGGCAGAACAGCAAAGTCATAAGCAGAAAAAAGGGATTATTTTGGGGGAGGTCAGCTTCATGTTGTGACAAAAAGGTCTTATTAGGTAGATATTCCTTTGGGAGAGGAAGAGAGCACATGGTGACATTGTCTTACTAATGCTGACCAGAAAATTTCTGACTGACATTTCTGGGGCAGGTTGAAACTGCAGTTAAGTTAGGTATTAAGCGCTGGTTTGTTGAGTTAGCCTAGCAGCAGTGACCCCATGTTGGGCCTGTGTCTTTCTCTTTAACAGGAGGAATGAGAGAAAGAAGAAGTGGAAGGGGGAGAGAGGGAAGGGAGTGACCTTTCTGATGCCTCACCAGCCGTCACAGCTATGGCCTTAGATGGCCAAGATAATAATACAAATTTTTGTTTCCCACAGTATATACATCCTGCAGATGCTGTGAAACTGGGCCAGGCAGAGCTTGTGGTGATTGATGAAGCTGCAGCCATTCCCCTCCTGCTGGTGAAAAGCCTGCTGGGTCCCTACCTTGTTTTCATGGCTTCCACCATCAATGGGTAAGGCACGCCATGTGGGATCCTCCCTCCTGCTTGAAGGGTCTTGCCAGTCAGGTGACATGTAGCAGAAATGGCCTGGGCCTGGGCAGGCAGGTAAGACTCCTGAAGTCTGATCTTCGGGCTTGCTTCAGTCTGTCCTGCGGCTTCTGCAGATGGGAGCTGGCCCTTACTAATGAACTGTAGCTCACGTCTGGTCTGACATTAAATGGGCAGCACAACAGAAGAATTTGGTGACCCAGGTGATGCATGTCTCTGTCTGTAGGCCTGGTGAAGTGTTAAAGGATACATGGATGGCAATATAAATTGTGTCTTGTACCTTAGAATAATGTGAAAATACAGTGTTAAAATAAATGTGTAATTAGTATAAGAAGGTAGGCCTATGATGGCGCAAGAGCTTTTTTTTAAAAAAACTTGAGATATTTCATGTTTGCTATAGAAAATTAGAAAAATCAGGTATGCAAAAAGAAAATTACCAGTAATCCGATCATCTAGAGATAGCTTCTGCTAGAATTTTGTTGTACATTTTCTGTGCATTTATTTTACTTTATCATTTTAAACAAAAATGTAAACATAGCTTTCATATTGTTATTAACTTGCTTTTTTACATAACAATATACTATGAAATCTTTCTAAGTCAATAAATATGTATCTTTAGTACTGGAAAGATATCTTTGTGAAAATCACATCTTGAGATAATTCTGTATTACAGATTTATTGTGACTACATAAAAATATTTAAGTAAAATGGATTTTACTGTTTTTTGCTAACAGATTTATTAAGATATAATTCATATACCATAAAGTTTGCCCATTTAAGGTGGATAATTCATTGTTTTTTTTAGCATATTCACAGAGTTGTGCAACCATCACCACAGTCAATTTTAGAACATTTTGTCCAAACCCTCTGTCACCCTCCTATCACTCACTACCCCTCAGTCTTAGGGACCCACGAATCTACTTTCAGTCTCTAAGAATCTGCCCCTTCTGGACATGTCATATAAATGGAATCATACTGTATGTGGGCTTTTGTGAATGGCTTCTTTCACTTACCACACATGTTTTCAATATCTATATATCTTATATCAGTACTTCATTCCTTTTTATGGCCAAATAATATTCTATTGTATGTTTATACACATTTTGTTTTTCCATTTATCTGTTGATGGACATTTTGGGTTATTCTGTCTTTTGGCTTTTAGAAATAATACTGCTGTGAACATTTATGTACAGGTTTTTTTGTGTGGATATGTTTTTAGTTCTCTTGGGTATATGCCTTGATCAGATAGTAACTACGTTTAACCACTTGAGTAACTGCCAGAGTGTTTTCCAAAGCAAAGGTGCCATTCTACATTCCCACCAGCAGTGTAGGAATATTCCAGTTCTTCCATGTCCTTGCCAGCATTTGTTACATGACTTTTTGATAATAGCTATCCCAGTGAGTATGAGGTGGTGTCTCAGCATGGTTTTCATCTGCATTTCTCTGGTCGCTGGTGATGTGGGCATCTTAGCAAGTGCTTATTGGCCATGTGTGTGAGTCTTCTTTGCAGGAATATCTTTTTAGTTCCTCTGCCCATTTTTCTATTTGGGTTGTCTTTTTATTATTGAGTTGTAAGAGTTCTTTACATATTCTAGATAAAGTTCCCTATCAGATACATGATTTTCTCCCATTCTGTGTCTTCTCACTTTCTTGATAATGTCCTTGGAAGCACCAAAGGTTTTAGTTTCATTGCTTGTGCCTAGTCTTTTTTTTTTAATACATAAATGGAATTCCTTTGAGAAAGCTGTTATGTTGGGTGGAGAGGGGGAGTAGAATACTTCAAAATCCCAGTTTTTTGAGCATTTTTTAAAAGTAGAGTTTGAGTATTTGTACAGTCTTAGAATATCATGACAATGAGTGCTGTGAAATGATGTAATACTGAAGAAACAAAACCCACTGAGCAGCCTGTACCCTGTAGTCATACATGCTGTGACTGAAGACAGGGAGAAAATACAAATGAAAAGAGCTTGTTCAGTGATCAGATTATAGATTTCTTTTTTCCCAGATTATTTGTTAGATGTTCTATATCACCTTAAGTGAAGTAGTGAGGAATTACTTGAGTGTTAGCTTTGTTTAATTTTGGTTTTCTGAACTGGAAACGCTCTGTTCATTTCTTTATGAATGTTACTTCTAATGGCAGCCCTCATTAACTGACCATTTAACTGTGTTCTGCTTTCGTTATCATAAAGACTGTACCCAGATCATCTTCTCAGTCCTTCACTTTTTTGTTCACAGTACAGTCCTGTAAGATGTGTAGAATAATCCCCTTTTGAGAATAAGGCTAAAAGAGGTGGCGTTCCTAGGCCTGGATGGCTCCAGGCTGAGCCACGCAGCTGCCTGCCTCCTTTGGACATGCTCATCCTTGGGGGGCTGGGGTGTAGTATCTCAGCAGGATGAGGAAAGTAGTTCTCTGCCATCTCCTAGACAGTGCATTAGGGAGGCTGATTGCCTTTGAATTTGCTCTTAGATACGAGGGCACTGGCAGGTCCCTGTCTCTCAAGCTAATTCAGCAGCTCCGCCAACAGAGCGCCCAGAGCCAGATCGGCACCACTGCTGAGAACAAGACCACGATGACAGCCAGACTGGCATCAGGTACCCCCAGAGCTCTGAGTGCGCTCGGTCGTGCACACAAGCCTCCCAGATCCCCGTGTTGGATGGACCCTTCTCCCTCATGCCATTATGGGTGCCAGACCTTCCTCCCATCAGGCAGAAAGGCCGAGTCCCCAAGAAGTAGAGTTGCTTCTTTCCAAGGAATGGCAAGCCTGTGGCCAGATGAGAGCCAGAGCCCAGCCTTCTGGGCTGGACCCTTGTTTGTCAGCATCTCAGGCATGGTTGCACTGACGTAGTGAGATCCTTTGGGACTGGTGTCATGGCAAGTTGAACATCCATCAGAACGATTTAAAGCCACTCTTTAAATTCTTGAGCCATATTTATGTGGGCCCCATGTGACAAAGGTAAGTAGAACATTGGCCTTGCTCTTTTAGACAAAATGTATTTAATAATTATTTCTTACTGTGTGTTTTGTGGGGAACAGCGCGGACGCTGCATGAGGTTTCCCTGCAGGAGTCCATTCGATACGCCCCTGGGGACGCAGTGGAGAAGTGGCTGAATGACTTGCTGTGCCTGGACTGCCTCAGCATTACTCGGATAGTCTCAGGCTGCCCCTTGCCTGAAGCCTGTGAGCTGTATCCTCCTGGTCTCCCTTGTCCTCCAACAGGGCGAGGGGGTGAAGAAGGAATTAAACAGAAGGGCTGGGCCCTTTGTTTCATAGGCTGCTGCTCTGGGGAGGGGGGAAGTTGAACATTCTCCATTTCCTTTCTCCATCTTCCCTAATGTGCTTTTGTTTGGGATCTGGGGCTCCTCTTCCCAAGCTGAGGGAAGTCTACATATCCAGGGGACTCTTGGAAGCAGTATGTTTCGGGTTTCCTCTGATTTGTTTTGGTTGCTTAACTCCAGACCCAGCTACTATGTTAACAGAGATACCCTGTTTTGCTACCACAAGGCCTCTGAGGTTTTTCTGCAACGGCTTGTGGCCCTCTATGTGGCTTCTCACTACAAGGTGACTGCAGCTAGCCTTTGGGTGAACTTCACCCCAACAGTGCCTCTTGACTTGGCTTTTCACTTCTTTTATTATCCAGAGGCTCAGGGGCCTGCTCCATGGAGACTTCAGTGTCTTGACACTGGCAGGGGTGATTGGTTGCAGGGGTTGTGTTTCCCAATGTTCAGGCTTAACCTGGCCTTATAGCTTCACGTACAGAGTGTGGAATCCCTGCATGTAGCTCCGTGCACGGGAGGTGGAGAGCAATGCCCATTTTAAAAGGGGTACGTTTATGTCTTGCCTGTTGTATCCCAGTGGTACTGTTTGACCTGAGACCAGCCTTGTACCGCTGGTCTATTTTTAGGGAGCAGTGAATGAGAATTTAGAATATTTGAAATTATTAAAAACTAAAGGGCACATTAGAAAGGATGCTTTTCGAGTGTCTGGTAGTATTTTTATGAACGTCCTTTAATAGAAGGCTGAAGAGTTGGTGTTAGAAGTGGTGACAGGTTTTCTTGAAATAGCAGCCTCTTCTCAGGAGAATGTTCACTTCCCAGCTGTGAACTTCGAGTGCTAACTAAGCTGTTCTGTGTCCCTGCTCAGAGCCTCAACACTCGTGGTGAGATGACAACCATTTGAGTCTAAGTCTCACTTGAGCCGTTAGGAAGAGAGAGTCCCAGGCTGGCTGGCCAAGATGCTGTAAAAGCTCTTTGCAGGGTTTTCAGCTCATCCCTTAGCTTTGGGGAAGGCAGTGCTCCAGACATCTGATGGTTCCGGAGTAGCCGCCTAAGTGAAGGACAGGGAGGAGTGTCCTCACTGAGCTGTGTTTGTACCCCACAGAACTCTCCCAATGATCTCCAGATGCTCTCCGATGCCCCTGCTCACCATCTTTTCTGCCTTCTGTCTCCCGTGCCCCCGACCCAGAATGCCCTTCCTGAAGTGTTTGCTGTCATCCAGGTACAGAAGCAGAGGGGTCCTTGTGGCATTGATTCGGGAGCCACTCAGGCATTGAGGATGAGTGGCTTGGTGACTTCAGTGAGGGAGGGGAAGCTGTTGATTGCTGGTGTGGAGCCAAGTGGTGGGGTCTGTGCAGAAAGGCAGTTGGGGTACACTGAAGAGACCACAGCTGACAGGCCCGGAGCCCTGCTGGTCATGGGTAGGTGAAAGCCAGAACTGACCACTTGTATTTTGACTTACAGCTCCTCCTAAAACAAAACATTTTTGTTTTCTTCCCTTATTATGAAAGCAGTAAGTACATGGTACTTGTAAAATTGGAAGAAATAGATTGGAAAAAATAATGTTTTTAATGCATGACATGTATTTATGCAAGTCTGTGTTGTTTTTCCTTTTTGTAAACTTGGGATTATAGTGTTTGGTAATCTTTTTTTTTCTTTTTTTCAGTGTGAAGGCCCATTGTATTTCATTGTACGCATGTACCATCCTGGGCTTAACCATTCCCCTCGTAGACTCTTGAGTCACTGTGGCTCGCACTGCTGTGCACATGCACCCTTGTGTGGGGTCCCTCTCCTAGTTTGGTTTTTGCTCTGTGGGCAGGAGGATGTCGGGATGCTGCCTTCTTGGTGACAGACAGTGTCAGGATGCCCACAGGGCACGGTAGTGAAACTCCCGCTAGAAATGGATGAGTCAGTTACAGAGTTAAGCCTGAAGTGGAGGGGAAACAGCTGGCCCTGTCTGAGACCCTGCAGCACGCCGGTGATGTTCTGTGAGGGGCTCCCAGTCTGGAGCTGCCTTTCTGTCTGCATCGTCTTGCTTCCCTGACAGGTGTGCCTTGAGGGGGAGATTTCTCGCCAGTCCCTCTTGAACAGTCTGTCCCGAGGCAAGAAGGCTTCAGGGGACCTGATTCCGTGGACAGTGTCAGAACAGGTGATGATGGCTTTCCCTGGTGTGACTGCGCGAGCGAGCTGGCACTGGTGGAGGAGGCGTTTTGTTGCTAAGTTCCTGGTTTGTGTCCTCCCACACAGTTCCAAGATCCAGACTTCGGCGGCCTTTCAGGTGGAAGGGTGGTTCGCATTGCTGTTCACCCAGATTATCAAGGGGTAATGTGTTCTCACGGCTCTCTCAAACCTTATCCGTGGTTACTCGCCGCAGCCGTGCTGCTGGCAGCTTGGGAGGGCAGGTGTACTTGGTGGTTGGGATAGGAAGCTGCCCAGGGAGCAACCAGTTCCTGGCGCCCCTCTGCTATGGACATGTTGCCCAGGGCTGGGAGTAGGCAGGTGAACAGGGTGATTGTGAGTGCCTGCTCTTCCTTTGTGAGGATGGGGGCTTACGAAGCAGGTCTGTTTTCTGGAATTACCTCCTATCTCTTAGAAATCCCCACTGAGGTGTTAGCTGTAGGGGCATCCGTTTTGGGCTTGCTGAACTGTGGACCGGAAAGGCACGGCCAGCCATCCTCAAGCTCAGGAGGCTATCCGTGGTGGCTGGACAGTGTGAGAGCGAAGGCCAGACCATGCTCAGTCCCTGCTTTGACCTCACTGAGGCATTTATTTGGTTCTTTCTGCCAAATGCAGTTTGACTTGGAGTGAAGGCTTTCTAGAAGCAATACTGCGGTGTAGAAGTAGTTCAGACGAACAGAACGTCTCTCTTCTCTGCTTGTCCTCCTCTTTTGCTCCTAGATGGGCTATGGCAGCCGAGCTCTGCGGCTGCTGCAGATGTACTATGAAGGCAGATTTCCTTGTCTTGAGGAAAAGGTCCTTGAGACATCACAGGACATTCACACCGTCAGCAGTGAGGTAAGCATCTTTTGGCTGAACTTCTAGTTCCTGGAGGATAATTCTCTGGGTTTTTAAGAGCATGATTAAGAACAGTCTAGTGGTCTGGGTTCTCTGAGAAGAAGTAGATTTCCCGTCCCAGTTTGGGGAAGCTGCTTTCTTCAGCTACCACTTCATCTGAGAACCAAACCACATTATCAGCATCACCTGGAAAGTCGTTACAAATGCCAGTCCTTGAGCCCTGCCTCTGACCTCCAGAATCAGAAACTCTGGGGTGGGGCCAGTAACCTGCGTCTTAGCAAGCTCCCAGGTGAAGCTGAGGCACGTGCCAGCTTAAAACCACTGCTACCTAATCTCCATCTCTTAGAACTAAACCCAGACTGAGGGAAGTTCTCTTTGTTGGTAAGCGTCATGCACAGTGGGAACTGTTCCAGCTTTTCACCCACATTCATTTGGTTCCTACAGGAGAGGTGGGGAAGAGGCTTACATTTAAGGTCAGGCTCACAGGTTCGTCCCTGGTGGGTGTCACTAACCTTCCTCTCCTTTGCTGGATGGGCTCTGTTCTCTCTTTGGCATCTGTCAGGCTGTCAGCTTGTTGGAAGAGGTCATCACTCCCCGGAAGGACCTGCCTCCCTTACTTCTCAAATTGAATGAGAGGCCAGCCGAGCCCCTGGATTACCTGGGTGTGTCCTATGGATTGACCCCCAGGCTCCTCAAGTAAGGTTTGCCTGCCTTCCTCCCTGCCCCTCACCTCCCGCTTGGCCTTGGCGACCTGGACAGGAGAGCGGGGTCAGCTGTGTGCCTGCCTCTCCTGCCGGTGTCTGCTAGCCATCTGCTGGCTCTCTGCCTCCCTGGCCTTTCCCATCTTCATCTGTCCGCTGCTACCAGAAGGCATACACCGTGACTTGCTCTCTCTGTATCTTGGCAGGTTCTGGAAACGAGCTGGGTTTGTTCCTGTTTATCTGAGACAGACCCCGGTGAGTGGGGTGTCTGGCCGAGGGGAGCAGTATGGGTTTGGGGTTGCGGGTGGTGTCGGGTCTGCCCTTGCACAGAACCTGCTGCCTCCGGCTATGTCGTGCCTCCAGGAGTCTTGTTCTGATAGGTGCGAAAAGAGCCGCCTCCACTGAAAGGCCGTGTGGTCACGCTTACTCTCCAACACGCAGTGCCTGCCTGCTGTGTGCCTGGTTTTGTGCTTGACTGTGAAATGGCAGAGGCGCGCAGGGACTTGTTCACCGAATTCTGGAACCCTATGACCTAGAGGCTTCCTTGAATTTGTTGGAAAAAAAAGATGTAGGTGAGGAGTGCCGTTGTGCATACTTAGAGATTGTGATCTGAGGGAGGTATGTAACTTGGATGACAGCCGTAGATCATTATGGAAGGTAAAGAGAGTTAGTGACGCAGTTCATCAAAAAAACCCATTTTTTAAAAAATCAGTGAACAAGATAAGCTATGAAGCTTATTTTTTAATGGGTAGAAATAGGCAACAAAAAGCAAACAAATGAGAAATTTTCAGATAGTCTTATATGCTACAAAGAAAACCGAACACCGAAATTATGGTGGTGTGAGCGGTCAGGCTTATGAGGGGGTGACCTTTCACACTGAAACCTGAATTACCAGAGTGGACCAGCCATGTGACAGTCATGAGAGAAGAGCCTTTCCAAGCAGAAGGCGCAGCAGGCGTAGGACCTGAGGTGGGCATGAACTCAGTGCTTTGAAGGAAACAAGGGAAGGCTGTGGCTGGAGAGTCCTTCCAAACAAGGGTGGTGGTTCGTGGTGGGGCATTTGGGCCTGGGGAGGATGCTGTGTTTCTTCCCCTTCAGTTGGAGAAGGGGGTCAGAGGAGAGGAGCTGTGGCTGCTGTGTGGACAGTGGGTGGTAGTGGCCCAGGGGCAGAGGCAGGGGGATGAGTGGGTGAGATGCAGTTTGGACTGAGGAGGAAGTGGTGAAGGTGGAGAGAAGTGGCCAGATACGAGGTGTGTTTTGGATGTCTACTTGACCAGAACTGAAGGATTGGGTGTGGAAGATGAGTGACCGGAAGGACTAAGGAGAATACTTAGGGTTATGGCTTGAGGGAATGGATGAGAAACTGGGTGTTGGAGGTGCTTTTTGCAAAGATCCACAGGGCACGGACCAGGTTTGGAGGTCAAAGTGGAACTGTTTTGGCAGAGTGTGAGATGCCTATTAAACACTGAAGTGGAAACCTGGAACGGGCAGCCACTACAGGAGTCTGGAGTTGCAGGAAGAGGCTGGGGATAGAGAGAGTGATCTGGGAGTCATCAGCACATTCTTAATAGAATATACTCCCTGGGGCAAGGGTGTTTTCTCTTTTCTTCCAGCTGTAACCCCAGCATTTAATGGCATCTACTATGTCTAGTATGTGTTTAATAAATACTTTTGTTCAGTGTATGAATATGTATTTAAAGCCATTGAAGATAGGGCCTGAAAGTAAATGGAAAGGAGGGTGAGTCCTCGGACTCTCCACTGTGCAGAGGAACGGGTTGGAAGGCACAGCAAGGGAGCCTGAGAAGGAGCGGCCTTGATCTGTCAGAGGAAGTTGAGGGTCTGGTGTCAGAAGCCAGGATTAACAAGTCTTCCAAGAAGGGGAGTCAGTTGCTGTCAGAGAACAAGATGAGGACAAACAGTTGACCATTGGACTTGACAGCACGGGTGATGGGAGTGAAAGCAGTCTCAGTGGAGGGATCGACCTGAATGAAGAGAAAGGGAGAGTGGGGGAATAGACCATGAGTAGGTAGATGATGTGTACACAGAGCAGAAGGGAGCAGAAAAGCAAGGTAGCTGGAGGGGGACTGGAGTTCAGGCGGGTTTGTCAGATGGGAGATTCTAGAGCATGTGTATTGCAGGGCATGATCCTTTAGAGGTGGAGCAGATAATAGAGGTGAGGCAGTCTGATTGCAGGGGTTTGGGCCTTGAGGAGGCAAGAGGGTGGGACCCAGAGCGCAGAAGGAGACGTGGCCACCACATCCCTCACAGCAAGAGTTGAGGCAAAGAGGGTGGGTGCAGAAGTGTCAGAGTCAGCTGGCTGAGTTGGTGTTGGGAGGATGAAGGAGCTCTCTTCTGATTCTGCTTTCTCCAAAGGTGAGAGGTCATCAGCCGAGAGGGAAGAGTGTTGGTTTGATTTTGGAGAGCACGAAGCCAGTCGCTGAGGGTGGTGCCCATTGGAAAGTTTAAAGTGGGACTGGTAGAGATGACTGGGCGCTCAGCTTTGAGGCAGGCACAGAGCGAATCCTAGACGGCCCAGGTCCTTGACGAGTGTGGGTGAGGTATGAATTTGGTAGTCGGCTGCAAGGAGAATGCACACCACTGAGTCTAATGCAGACTGTGGCATGTCCCCGTGGTCTTAATGCTTCATGCTGCTCATCTGTGACTCGGTGCTGGTGTTTGTTATATGGATGTTCTTCAGGTGAAATCCATTAGATATTTTTATGGTATAGGGCTTTATGGTTGTTACGTAGTAAAAACTTAAAAATCTGTGGTCACTTACTCAGCACTAAAAAAGCCTGCACCTGCAATCATGCACTTTGCCAGCGTGGGAACTCTAGGTTTTTACCATGGAGTTTTGGCTGTAAGTCACCAAAAACGTGATTGGATCACGTGGAGTTGAAGCTGTAATGACTCTGAGCTCAGAATCTGACCCCCTGGGAGCAAGCAGCTCACTTCCATGGCTCTGCTCTGGAGAGCTGAGCCAGCTGTGCTGCACTGCTCTGGAGCCTTCTAGAAAGTTGCAGAGCAGGGCCGTCTTTGAAAACTGCAGTGTAGGAGCTGAGGCCATGTGGACTGTGAAGGCGAGGGCTGTGCTGTGGAGGGCCCCTCTCCTGGCTGGGGAGGAAGGGGAGGCTTGTGGGGGCACTGAGTCTTACTGCTCTGCCTGCTTGTGCTTTAGCAATGACAGATCATTCACAAAAGGGTGTTCCTGGTGCCAATTGGGCATTTGTGTTTCCCAGAATGACCTGACTGGAGAACACTCATGTATCATGCTGAAGACGCTGACTGAGGAGGATGCAGCCAACCAGGGAGCCTGGCTCCTGGCCTTTTGGAAAGGTGGATTACAGTGTAGTGGGGTCAGTGGGGTCATGGGCAGGGGGGCCTGCAGACCTCTGATTCTGTGGTTGTGCCCCACAGATTTCCGAAGGCGGTTCCTATCCCTGCTGTCCTACCAGTTCAGCACCTTCTCTCCTCCCTTGGCTCTGAATATCATTCAGAACAGGAATGTGGGGAAGCCAGCGCAGCCGGGTGAGCGGGGCCAGAGGGCGTGGAGGGCTGGTGGCGGCTTGGTTGTGTGGAAGTAGGAGGTAGGCACAGTGGTCCAGGAAGAAGTCTAGACTAGAAACTGAGGGGCCATTTCTAGGCCTGCACCTCCCGCAGACGGCCTCCCTCTCAGCCTCAGGGGTGTCGTCACACAGCGCCTTTCATCTTCACAAGACTTTGGGGATGTGATTTCAAATGTCAAATAAGGTCGCACAGATAGTTGTAGACCCAATTTAAACCCTGTGAGCTACGGTAAGTAGCTCAGTTCTGAGGCTGTTTCCTCATTCATGAAATTGTACTAGGAGTATGTGGCCAAACCCCAACACATAGAGCTGCTTTGGGAGTATAAATTCTCTTTGAATATTTAAAATACAAAAATACTTAAGGGATTTTTAGTATTAATATCTGTGGGGGTGGGGTTTTTTTTTCCTGTTGATTTGTGTGTGTGTATTTATACCTTTTTTACCAATTATATTTTCATGGAAAAATCTTGTGTTCCTTGAGCTAGGCAGAGCATACATACTTTCTGTGAAGCTGGGTCCTGAGCAGAAATGACAGAGTGGTGTGTGTGTTCCTCTAACCCTGGGGCTTGGTAGCCTTTCCTTGGTCTGATGTGTTGGCATGAAACTGTGAGCAAGGGTCACATGCCAGTTGTGCCCCTCCCCCCCCTGCATGGCCCGATCCACCTCCCCTCTGCAGGAGAAGGGTTAGGGCTGCAGCGTGCTCTGTGGCTGGGCAGGTACTTCCTGGCGGCTCCTCTCCTGCTGTGCTCTGGCTGAAGGCCTGTGGAGGAGTAGCCGGGAGGGTGCCACCCTGAGACCATTGTGCATGCCGTGGGGGAATCCTGTCAGACTCCTGAGAGCACATCTGGCTGCCTGACCCGTCTGGTTCTGTCGCATGCATAGCCCTACGCCGGGAGGAGCTGGAAGCGCTCTTCCTCCCCTATGATCTGAAGAGGCTGGAGATGTACTCCCGGAACATGGCCGACTATCACCTCATCATGGACCTGATCCCGGCCATCTCCCGGATGTACTTCCTGAGCCAGCTGGGGGACTTGGCCCTGTCTGCTGCCCAGTCGGTAGGTTACCTCCCGCTCACGTGCTGGGTTTGTGCAGTGATTTATGTGCTCGTGTCAGGTTGGACACTTTGGCTTATTTTTGTGCATTCAATTCCTCCCAGTTCTGGCAGGTGGGTGGTGGCCTCCCTGTCTTACAGGCGCAGACATTTGCACTCGCAAGCTGAGGCATGTGCCAAGCCTGTAGTTAGTAAGCAAACGAGCTACAGTGTGAACCCACATTCTTCCCACCGCACCGCACTGCCTTGGTTCTCACTCTGCTTCCGCAGAGGCCCAGGGGCACCCTGCACTTGGAGCCATAAGCAGCTGTTTTGTCAGGATAATGAGTTAGTTGGGCGATTTCAGGAAGAGGAAGTATTTCTTGGTGATTTGAGTAACAGGATGAAAGAGAAGATTCCTGAGAATAGTCATTGCCAATTGATATTTTTGTACCAGATAGCTTGGTCAAAAGAGCATAATTCTGGTTCTTGGCATCATTTTAAAATGGGCAAGGGCCTGTCCTAGAGGCCAGTTCAGCAGACTTTCCATCTTCTAGGCTCTTCTTTTGGGAATTGGCCTGCAACATAAGTCTGTGGACCAGCTGGAGAAGGAGATTGAGCTGCCTTCCGGCCAGTTGATGGGACTTTTCAACCGGATCATCCGCAAAGTTGTTAAGGTGATCTTGGCTGAGGACATGGTTATGGTCTGTCTCTAATAATGTAACACTCCACTCCCTGTCCAAAGACTAATAGACGTTAACACTTGGCCATATTTGCTGCAGATCTTTAAATATGGACACACACGTAAGTCGGAGGCTTCAGCTTTATCTGTAATGTTGTGTGTCCTCCCTCAGAGGCATCACTGTTAGGAGTTTGATATTTTTCCAGTCTGTGTTATAATACTCCCTGTGAATGCATGTATTTCTAAACCGTGTAGAGTATGTGTTAAATAACTTGGTAATGAGTAGCTAGGTCCCCGCTGCTGCTTCATCTTCAACTGCTTCTCCGTTCTCTTTTGTAGCTGTTTAATGAAGTGCAGGAAAAGGCAATTGAGGAGCAGATGGTGGCAGTGAAGGATGTGGTCATGGAGCCCACGATGAAGACCCTGAGTGATGACCTGGTATGCCCTGCCGAAGGCCTTGGGCACACCAAATGTATGCCCTAGCCCCTTGAGGAAGAGCCCTGTGCCCGGAGCCAGCTGCGGATGTCGGGTGTCAGTATCCCGTGGGTGGGAGCGAGTGTGCCGCTCCCAGGGCTTCCCTGGGTATTGCTCCTTCCTGCCCTGATGCACACAAGTGTGCACAATCCTACACTCATGCCTCCCACTGAGTGTGTGTGCAAGCAGTCCAGCAGCCACTGTTGCAAACTTGTTTGTCCTTTTAGACTTTTCAAAATGCACATTTTAGTAGCATATATATGAACCCCTGTAATGGGGTGTGGGCAGTAAACTGTGGAGAAGATGTCTGCTTGTCATGATGGTATTCTATCCCCTCGCTTTTTTTTGTGATGTGTCCCCTGCTTGCCTCTGAGCCACTTTGTCTGGGGCTTTGACCACAGGATGAAGCAGCAAAGGAATTCCAGGAGAAACACAAGAAAGAAGTGGGGAAGCTGAAGAACATGGACCTCTCTCAGTAAGGCCCCTTCCCCTGCTTGGTGTGGGGAAGCGAAGGCTCTGCCTCCGGTTCCAGGGCCCTCAGTATCTGCTTCCAGGTCGCTTCTAGTTGACATCCTACATGCCCTGGAAGCTGTGTTTCTTGGGATCATTTTTAGAAGCACTAACAGCTGAAAACCTGCTAATTCAGTATTTGCATAATTTTGGAGTATTTGTTTTCCCCAGATCAGCTATCCACTTTGACTTGCAAATCATCTCCCAAGATTGTAGGGCTCCATGTCATGCCTTGAGTCCCACAGGGAATAAGCATCCACTTTTTATGGTCTCTTTTCTGTTTCTGGGTTTTGCATGTGTATTTGTTTAAAGAAAGGATTCTACTGCATACAAACGATCAAAACCCCTTGCTCTGGAACCTTCTGTGTCCTAGGAATCCTAATGCCTTTTGAGCTTCAAACATAATGGTGTTGCCTGCTCTTTGGACTGGTATGAATAACAACTCCGGAATCAGTGGTCTCTGAGCCTCTGACTTGTAGTGCCCTTGCTGGATCCTCAGTAATGGTGGTTGTTGGGTGCATGTGACAGGTGGCCAGGAGGTTCCTGGGCAAGGGTTTTAAGCTCTGTCCTCAGCTTTGTAATATCAAAACCTTGACTTACTAGGACTGCTAGATCCCAGAGGTGGGGTATGTGGGGCAGGGAGAGGCAGTTCCAGGACTGGTGGGCAGATGCCTGCAGGTAGCAGTGAGTAGGACTGGAAGGGGTGGGTGATGGAGGCCTCTTTGATGGGTGGTTAATGAGAGTCAGGTGGCGGAAGTCAGGCAGCTACCTTCTGGGGAGGGTGGTCCTGTCACTGACTCCTCCTGGCAGGCCTGGTGACCCTCCTTGCTCCTTCCAGCTGAGCATCACATCTCTCGGCCCTGCTATGTGCCAGTTACCTTCCCTCTGCTGCTCAGATGCTGACAGCTCGGCCTGGCTTTCGTGGCAGGACGTGTCTGATGAGGATGTTGTCAGTCTCATTTTCTTCTAAGCAGTTTCCTCTTCTTTCAGGCAGGCATTGATATTTCGCTTCTTTTTTTTTTCAGATACATAATCCGTGGGGATGATGAAGAGTGGAATGAGGTTTTGGATAAAGCTGGGCAGAATGCCTCGATTGTCAGCCTGAAAAGGTGAGGCCCTAGCAGACATCTGACCAGAGAGGCCTTCTGGGCACTCTGAGCTCTAGTAACTGCCACCAGGCAATGGGAGGTTGGAGCAAAAGCTTTGAGAGAAAATCGTTATTCTTTCCTTTAAGGGTTGCTACTTTTGGATCATACCGTGGGGTAGGACCATTGCTCAGGCTTCGGTCTCTGCATTCCTTGTATCCCGCAGACATGCCAGGGTGATGATGGGTGTGGGAGAAGCGCGCTGGAGCTGCCGCGGACCGAGCACTGCCTCTGGGCTTTAATACAGTGTCCCGTTCCTCCTCGCAACAACAGAGGTGGTTGTTGTATTACTACCACTGCTTTGAAGAGGAAGGAAACAAGGCTTTAAGCTGTTTGCTACACTCCCCTCCCTCTAAACCAGTCGTTCTCAAAGTTTTGGGTCTTAGAGTTCCTTATGTCATAAAAATTATTGAAGGCTGCAAAGGGGTCACCCTTTTATGTGGGTGATAACTGTCAATATTTCCCATATTAGAAATGAAAAAATGGAGAAATACTTTTTCAGAATTAATAACCATGGACTCATAGTTTTATTGTTTTAAAATCCTTTTTCTCATAAAAATTTTAGTGAGAAGAGTGGCTTTGTTTTACATTTTACAAATCTCTTTTATATCTGACTTAATAGAAAGCAGCTGGATTCTCATATCTGTCTCTGCTTTTAATCTGTTCTGCTATCACATGCCTTGTAGCTGCTAGAAAACAGAACAATTGTGAGAGAATGAAAATGAAAAAGGCAAATAATAGTATTAGTATGGAAATGGTTTTGACCTTAGGTCCACCTAGAGGGGTCTTGGGGACCCCAGGAGCCCCTGAACCACTCTTTGCAGAAAAGCTTGAGGTGAAGGTTTTCAGAGGAGTGCATCTGTAGGTAACAATAGGTTCTTGGGCTGGAACCTTCATCTGAGTTTCGCTTGGGAAGAGAATAGGACTCCCCCCACCCCGGGCCTCTGGAGAGGAGGCGTCCACCCCACAGCTGCCTTGGGGCTTAGTGGGGAGGGTGAGTTCTCGGCATTGCTGTAGGACTGGGTGCCCTGAAGAGTTTATTTGGAAAGATGAAATCTTAAGACTCTAGGAACTAAAAATCCCAGAAACCTGATACTCTCTTGTGCATTCTCCATAAATCACTGCGGTATTTTGAAGGTTCTAACATCCATGCCAGCTTCATTTCCCAGATGCTCTGATGTAGCACAAGAGCCCACTGTCAGTGCGTCCTGATTCCCGGCTCGCACAGTGTGGCAGATGTGGCACAGGGCCCACGATGGCAATGACCTTGAGGGTGGTGGCTTCGCCTGGAACAAAAATCCGGGGAATGTGCTTGGGGTGGGGATGGCCTGGGCCTGTGTCCCGTAGAGCTCGGCCTCTCTGCCGTTTGTTTGGCCGCCCTGCCAGTGAGAAGCCTCCTGAATCCGGCAGCCTGTGTGCTTGAGAGCTCTGAGTGAATGTGCAAGTCTGTACCTTTGGAGGTAAAGACACTGACATCATCACCTATTATTTGAGGCCTTGCTGTTTTTCCTGAGAGGTCATTCTGTCCAGGTGGCACTGATGGTCTCCGGATGGAGCTGTTCGCTCTCCCCTCACAGGGAGATGTTTGCTGCTGGAGCGGACTGCCGGTGGAGCGACTCTTTGGCCTCTGAGGGGGAAGGTGCCCGTGACAACAGCTGCTGTGGTGGGGAGGTGGCCCTGTGCCGAGCGATCCCTGTGCTAATCAGTGAGGAATACGCTGGCCAGCTGAAATGTGTAACCTGAGCTAGTCCTCTGGGCTTTCTTCCTGTTTAGGAAAAACAAAATAACAAAGTATTATAACGTTTTCTGGTGGTCTCATGCTTTGCATTAGGGACTGTCCTCACAGCCATTGGGATATTGTCTGGTTTCCAGGGTAATTCCAAGTGGTGAGTGGTGCAAGGGAGTGTTTCCTGTGCGGCTGTCCTGCCAGTGGGTGTCAGCCCCGGGCAAGTTTGCTATGGATTCAATGTGACCAAAGAAATGGACAGCAAAACGTTCTTGGGGTGAAAGGGTTGTACCCAACTTTATTCCCACGGTGGCAAGTCACTAAAATCCTGTTCACTCAGAGTGAGTGCACGCAGCAAGCCAGTCTCTGCCTCTGGTCCCCTCTGTCGGCACAGCCGTTCTCTGGGCCTCTGTCCTCGGTGCTGCCACCACTCCAGCCTCTGCTCTCCTCCAGCTTTGCAGCCGTGCCACCGTGTCGTGCCCAGAGCACTGGGCGGAGCTCTTTATGTAGAGTCAACAGCCATGTATTGCCCACAGGTGTGCAGTGAGCTAGTCAACCAGGGCCAGGTGAGAATCCTGACCACAGGAACTCTCATTTTATCCACAGCTGCCTTACATTTTTCTTGAGGTCTTGGGAGGGGGAAATGTACAGTGTCTGAAGAGGACTCAGATTTCAGGTGTTAGATGTAGATTTGTTCCTCCATAGACTACGAGCTCAGTTGGGGCAGGAAGTGGTGTATTCCCGGCCCCCGAATGCCTGGTATCCTCTAGGCTTGCAGAGAACAATTAAGTCTGACTGGGGTGTTCTTACATCAACTTTCGCATGGTGGAAATAATTTTTTCAGACAAAGCAAAAAGCAAGCTTAAAGCAAAGCAGCCAGAGATGTTGCAGGTCTCTGCATATTTCACTTTTTCTGTTTGTTTGTTTGTTTTTTCTCCAGTGACAAGAAAAGGAAGCTGGAAGCTAAACAAGAACCCAAACAGAACAAAAGGTTGAAGAAAAATAGAGACGTGAAGAACAAGAGAGATAGGAACCTGAAGCGGAAGAAATAGTGAAGAGAACCTCAGACATCGGCAACTGACTTGTAAGGAGATAACCTGAGTTTCTGAACTGTTTCTGGCTGGACAGAGCGGTGGCCTGGACTGTTGAAGCGATAAGAACTCCCATCACACCCAGAAGCCTCCCAGGAACTCAGACACCCGCTAACCTTGGCTTAAGGTGCAGTCACTTCGGAATGGGTCTGATTAGAACTCTGTGGGGGACCCTTCCCCAGTCCAGTCCAGATCTTCCTTTCCCATGAGTCCATATTTTGCTTTAGGCCCAGCTTTTTTTGACTCCTTCCCACACACGTAGAAGCCACGCTGACTCTCGTCCCTTCTGGGGACTTAAGCGCACAGCTCTCAGGAGGCTGTCAGCAGAGCACCGAGGTCTGGAGCCGCAAGAGCACCAGTCCAACCAGGGGCCACGCAGGCGGCTATTCTGTGTCCTGGGCTGTGCATGGCCCACACCAGGCCGCCCGGGGCTCCAGCAGGCCTGCTGCCCAGTGTCCCAGAAAAGCCTGAGCTTTAATTAAGGAAGCATATGACATGGAGTCCCCCAAACTTATTATTTCGTCCATTTGGGGGAAAAATTGTTGGGAAAGACCCTTTGCTAGCAGGGGTGAGGGAGGGATAGAGAAACTATTTTTAATAAATAACATCCAGCAAAGACCATAATTTCTTGTGGATGCTTGTTGACGTCACATAAGTGGAAGCTGCACCTTGCCCTGTTTCTTCTGATGGAACTTGACTGCCAGGTGGATTTGGGAAGGTGCTGGAATCAAGGCCGAGGGCAGGCAGTGTGACCAGGGGCTTGTGGGAGAGGCGGCCAGTGCTGCCTGGCGCTCATGACGCTCCTCCTGAGGGACTTGGTGTGGTGCCTGGAAGCCGGCTAGCTGGGCCTCCTCTAGGCCCTGTCAGCTCATTTGCTCCTTCCCATCTGCTGGCGGCAGACGTGAGTGATGGCTGTACACATACTTTGGGATGTTTGATGCAGCCTACTTTAGTCTCAAATCCAGTCCCATGTCCTTGAAACTTTGACCCAGAAGGCCCCATGCTGGCTTCTGCAGGACTGCTCTGGGTTGCCTCATGTCACTAAGTGCAAGAGAAATTCAAGGTGGAAGTCAGCTCAGTCATGCTCTTGTTCTAATCTGCTTGTCTCCTTGCCTTGGATGAGGATGGCAATTTTTCACAGCTCTGACTGCATTATCTTCAGTTTCTCCTCGATTTCTTATCTAGAAAATTCATGTGGTGGCTTTGGTTACTAATCTTCCTCTGTTTTTCATGGTCTTTAAAAAAACTGGCCTTTGAAGAGTCCAAATACATCCTTTTCACCCCTGTTAAGGAGTCCAGGTTCCTTAGAAGTCAAAGGCAATGATGGGGAGGGAAAGGGGAGCTTCTGGACCAAAGAGGATTAAACCTGCCACTCCCAGGCCAGAGCGAACTCCTCCCACCCGAGTCTAGAACAGCTGTGCCTGGTCTCTGGAGGCGCAGGGTCCTTTTGTCTCCAGGATCTGCAGCTTCTTGCCTGCAGACACCTGTTAAGTCTGTAGGAAAGTTTGCTGAGAGGGGAGCTGAAAATAATTTTTGACCCATTTTCTCAGGTGAGTGCCTACGCCTGCCTTTCAAAGATTTTCTTAGGAGAGTGGCCAAAAAGCAAAGTCGGAGCCCTAGGTGGTCAGAGCTGGGTGGTACCTTAACACTACCCTGTCATGGTGTCCCACAGGTGCGGGGTCCAGACCGGCTGAGCGCCTGCTCGCTGCTCTGCTCTGCTCTGCCCTAGGGTGCAGGGAGAAGCGCTTGGAAGCCTGATGTCCTGCCTTGGACACTGGCTCTGCCTGGACCCTCACTGCGACCCTCTGCCTGCCATCCAGGTCCACGTCTGTGTGACCCAAGTGGGGCCTGGCAGCACCCGCCTTAGGGCGCGCGAGTCGCGGAATGTGGGGAGCATACGGTGAGTGCTCCCAAGTCCCCGGTTCGGCCGCGCGCGTCAGGGCATGGCCAGGGCAGCCGCTCAGTTACCCGTGGGCACGGAGACTTCCCGAGTGAGGACTGGCCTTGTTCTCCGACCACAGCCTCAGCGAGAAGAAGTGCTGCTTGGGCGGCAAGGTCCATCCTCAGACAGGGTTCATCTCTGAGACGGCCTTCCCTTCTGCACATGGACAGGAGATGGACATTGTGCCTGCTGGGCAGTCCTGGCCCTGTAATTTGCAAAGCATGTGTTCCTAAGCAGGTTTCTGCGCTCTGTGGTTGTGGTCTTGGGTTCTCCAAACCTGAAAAAGCACACCTCCCCAGACATCACCATCTGGTCCCCAGACAGACATGTATAAAGCTTTGCTGTCTCGGGAAATCTCACCTGTGAAATCAGTTCAGCTAGGCCAGCCATGAATGCTGTCGCCAGGATGGGGAAGGGGCTGAAGAAACGTGCCTACACGGTCTGTCCCCTGGCCTGGCGTGTGCTGCTGCCAGCCTGCTTCAGTGTCTCCACCACTCATCTGGCCCCAGCAGCCCCAGAGGACTCCAGAGGGACCAGGAGACGGACCCAAAGGGGGCTGCTGAGGCTGGGGGAGGCGAGGAAATAAGTGACTGTTGCCTTGGAAAAATGTAGGCTCATTATCTGAGGCCATTACAACAGCCCCCAGTCGGCAGGCCTGGGGGAGGGGAGCGGGCCAGCATCCCCTCTGGCCTGAATAGGCAGTTCAGACTTGGGAGCAGGGGATGTCCTCGGTTCTATAAACAATTAGTTGAAATTGAAATGTATGGATTCTGCAAAGGGGCAGGGGTGGCAGGAAAGGAAAAGGCTGGTGGCACTTGAGGTGGTACCGAGTAGAAAGCTGTGATGACCCTGCATGCCCCTGGGGTCAGGTAACCAGCAGAGGAAAGGAAAGGGGAAGTTTCAGGAGAAGGAATGCAGGGGCCAGGCTGGGGGGATGCCGGTCTCAGCCTTGGTCCAGGTCGGACTCGGGCACCCCCATATCTGGGGGGCTCCCCTTGGAGATGAGGCCCAGGCTCCCACTGGGTAGCACCAGCTTACCGTGGCCTGCGTGGCGGCTGGTGTAGAATACCATCCCTCCAGTGCAGAGCTGCTGCCTTCAGCCCTTGTTTCCCAGGGACTCCTGCTAAGAAGTTCACTTCCTCTCCCCCAGCCTGCCTTTGACTGCTAATAGTTGGAAGCAGGCAGCTGGAGAAATGGGCCCCCTGCGCTTCAGAGCAGTGGCCCTGGGGAGGCGGCCCAGTCACCAGGGGTGAGGTAAGGTGACCAAACACCCCTTTCCCTTAGGGTCCTCCTCGCCTGTTTGGAAGAATGTCTGATTTTTTCTCAATATTTAAGTGTTCCTGATACACCCAGGCTCAAAGGGGTCCCATCCCTGCCTTAGATTGCCTTCTCTTTAACTTTCTGCCCCCCAACAGGAAGAAAAACAGTTGAGTCTCCTGTCTGGAGCTAGCTCATAACAAGATCTTGACATTTAGGTGGTTACTGGACTGAGCCACGTCCTGCAGGAGTGGGGAACTTGTTGGAAGGGTCGATACTGACCTGTGAAGAGTAGCCCCTGCAGAGGGTGAGTGCTGGGGAGGGACAACCCCCTTGCCCTCCCTCACCCTCCCTCACAGGATCCTCTGCTCAGGGGGATGGTGTCGAGGGGTGTGCCTCTTCCCTGCAGCCCCCAAGAGGGCGCCACGGGTCGCCCAGGGCCCTTTCCTGCCCTGGGCCAGAGCCCCAGGCTGGGCTTCAAGCTGTCAGGCCAAGGCCCCACCCAGCAAAGCCAGCATCGGGTCTTTCCCAGGACTGACCCTGACTAACCCGGAGAGGTTGTCATGTAGTCTCCCAACTCCTGAGCACGGCCTTTCACTGGACCAAGCCGCTCTGCTCACTGGTTCCCAGTGACCTTAGGCATTTTTCTTCCTGTCTGAGGCAGGAAATAATTTTAAACAAGTCTTTCTGACTAGACTTAGCACCTGAAACAACTACTACCATGCCTGGAAAACTCTTGGTCCTGAGTCACCGGCTCACTGTCCCCCATTACCAGGTGACACACCCAGCTCAGGGTGAGCAGGACCCAGAGGCGGCAGCCACCTAGGGACAGGTGTCCCCTCAGTAGGGCAGGCCTGGATGGAGAAGGCCCTGCCCCCAGCTCACTGGGTCATGCAGGTCTGGACTGTGTCACTACTGAGACCACCCCAACAGTCACTCCCATGTCAGGGCTGTGGGGGAGCCTGGGGTCAGGGGGGATTGGAAAAGCCCAACAGCCACTGTCCTCCTGCCATCAGGCTCCCAGCCCTCCGTGGTATCACCTTTTCTGTCCAGTCCAGTGGCACATAAGTGGTTCGCAAATGGGAACTATCTAACAGCGGTCACCTCCCGTGACAGAAGAGGAACACCAAGGCCTAGCGAGGCACTTGCTCCCTGCTGCGTGGTTGGCCAAGGTCAGCTCCAGCTTCAGGTCCTGGGGGAGGTGAGTTGGGGAGGGGGCCACTGCACAGCTTTTGGCAGGGGGTCCTCCTGAAAGGCAGGAGCCCTGAGTGACCAGGATATCAGCTCGGGGTTCTCCCCAGCTCTGAGCAGTCCTTACGAGGAGCAACAAGGCAAAGGTCATTGTGAACAAGTGTTTATTGTTAATAAAACCACAGTACATTTACAGTGACAACATTAACATATAGTTACAGTATCATACAATATACAGCAATAAAATAACACCTATTCCTTTGTACATCCAGCTCATGCAGCTGGTCAAAAGTATTTTCCAGGATTTCAAGTCCCCAGGGGGCTTTTCAAGATGCCTAAAGCGATACCTCCTGAAGTGCCTGGAGCTTTTGGTGAATAAATAGTTCCTAAGGTGTGGCCAGACAGCTGAAGAAGGCCATCCCAGAGCGAGCTGTCCGGAAGGCTCCCTCAGTGTCTGGTCCATAAATATGACAAGGTCCTGGCCTACTGCCACGTTCCCACCCCGACGAGAGCCTGGGGCCCACAGCATGTCGGGCAGGTAGGACGGGGGGCACAGCCATAGGCCCTCTTCTCCCAGCCCTTCCCTTCCCAGATCCCACGGCCTGCACTTCCCCATGAGGCGTGTGGGCCCTGCTCTCCAGTCCAAATAGAAGGACTCTCACTCGAGAGACTTTCTGCTTCCTGAGCCCACAAAGGCAGCCTAAATCTAGGCCTGGGGGTTCAGAATCGACCCCTTGGCCCCTAAAAACAGCAGCAATTACAGCTGCGGCCAGCAGGCCCCTCATCCTACCCACTGCGTCCCTGTGCCATCCTTGACCCAGACTGGACGCTCTGAAGGCATCAGCTGGGGAGCTGTCTTCTCCCAGTGACTGAGCAGGTAGCGGTCAAGGAGGGCCTCTGGAGGCCTAGACACCAAAGCAAAGGGGACTCAAAGTGACCCTCTGTGAATGAGCCACAGGCCCTCTGGCCTTTCAAAGGTGCGGCCTTGAGGAATAGGTTCAGGGGTTGGGCAGCCTTTCTGACGTGATGCTGAGGAGAAATACCAGCTTTTGAATGAAGTGGCCTGGGTCCCAGACAGTATACATTCATAAGGATGCCTGTACCCTGCAAAACCCCTGTTGGGACCGTCTGAGCTTGCCTGGTAGTTAGGGCTTGGAGGGCATCGTCAGAAGCTACTTAGAGCAGAGCTGACGTCCAGGAAGGGAGAAGCACATGGTGGCCTTCAAGATGCAAAGGGCAGGTGGGTGGAGGGGAGGGCCACCTTTTGGCCACATCTGCCTGCCCAAGGACAGCTCACCAGAGAGGATGTCTGGCAAAGGGGGGTAAAATGAGTCCCTACAGCCAGGCCCCACAGGCAGGGCCCAGCAGGTCCACAGGCCCTGCCTATGGGCTGGTCCAGACGCCTCTGCAAAGCACTTGTTCCCAGCCTTTCCTGTCACTGGGATGCCTGGAGACAGAGCCAAGGCCCAGGGCGGGTGGGGTATGCTGGCCGGCTGCCCCTCCCCACACCTCAGACCCGGGAGGTGATGTAGACAGAATGCAGGCGGTCGGCCAGGGTGCTTTGCAGGTCCTGCAGTGGCTCCAGACCCTGTACTTTGCTGCTGCGGCCATAGATGAGCTGCCGGAAGGAGTCCTGCTCAAGCAGAGCCTTCATGTGCTTGAGGAAGAAGCCCTCACAGAACAGGGCCAGTTCAGGGGCATTGTGGATCTGCAGGGGCAGAAGGCAGGGAGACCCACAGCTTTAGAATGGCCCCATCTGAAATGGCTTCCACCCACTCCAGACACTGCCCGGGGGCCAAGGCCTCGCTCAAGCCTCGGCCTGAGGAAGGCATGCTCTGTCTGCACCCGGAGGTGAGTTTCTCCTCCGTGAGCATCGTCAGGTGGGGCCGGTCCGAGCTCAGATCCCAGCTGCGCCGTCAGGAATGGCACTGAAGTCTGGCTCTCGGCTCACTGTTTCCTTTGCCTATTCCCCACTGGTGACAGCTTGTTGAATGGTAATCATCCCCTTTGGATTGGAAGCTCCCTAAGGGCAGGGACTGTCTGCTGCTAAGTGTCCAACGTCGAGCACGGGACAGTTCATGTGGCAGATGCTCAAGAACTATTTTAACTCAACAAATACGGAGGTAGCTGCTGACCCTCCCTCCGCTCCCTCCACTGCCTTCCAAAGCTGCCAGGCCAGGAGGCAGCAGGGGCCTGGGTGGAGCAGAGTGCAGGGAGGCAGCCGGTGGGCTTCCGGGACCCTCACCTTAGCGTGCTTGTAGGTGTTCACGGCGCTCTCCACACTGAGGGTCTGGGAGCACAGGATCTCGCAGTGCCTCTGCAGGCCGTCCAGCTGGAACACGCTGGCGGCTGACAGCAGCTGGCAGGGGAGAAAGGGCAGCCTTGGTGACGCCCGGCCAGGCCCACGGCCCAGGCATCAGGGAACAGAAAGCCGCTTTGTTCATGGGCCCTGCCCACCGCAGCAGGTCAAGTCTGATGACCTTGATTTGTTTCTGTTCTAGGCCGTCTAGGTATTTGCTGGAGCACCTTGGGAAGCACGCTGACTGGGATTTCTGACTGCAGGTCTTCAACTGTAAGTTACGTGCTTCCTCCACATGACCTAGCCAGGTGCACTGGGTCTGTTTTCTAACTAGTGACAGGTGAGTGAGAGGCCCGGCCACCTTTCGATCCTCCTGGGCATACCATCTCCATGGGGAGTCCCTTTCTAATCCACGGGCAGACCCAGCAGGCTGGGCCAGGTGGGTGCACAATTTCGCAGCCTCCCAAACGGCCCTTCCTGTCACCCAGGGAGACAGGACGACCAGCAGGAAAGTGGGTCCTCCTCTCCTCCCCTCTCCATGGGCTGCCTTTCTGAGAGGAGGGGTGAGGCCGGGAAGATGCCTCAAGCTGGAGAGTCACAGGCAGGGGGCGGCTGGGAGACGTGGGTAGCCGGGGGGCCAGCATGCAGGCCCCCTGCTCCCCTCCCCAGCTCACCTCCAGGATGTCGGCGGCGGGGATGTCCATGGCTTCCGTGCCTCCGAAGTACAGGTACTGCATCACCATCTGCAGCAGGGGGAGGGGCCCGTGTGAGTGCCACGTGCACACGCAGGGCTGGAGCTCTGGTCTGGGCCCACCAGGCTGCTGCCCCCCACCTGGAGCCCCGCCGTGCCCTCTGTCCCTCTGCATGCTGAACCTGCAGGTCCCCCATTGCCTGCTCAAGCCGAGACTCAAACATTTGTGTTTTCCCCAGAGCGCAGCCTCTAGAAGTCAAACCCAAGATTCTCTCTCCTGACCTCCCGTGTGTATGACAAGCTTCCTTCCACACAGTGGTTTCACTTTGATCCTTGTGACAGCCCAAGCCCAGAAGGGAAGATGCTATTCAGTTGGGGAAACTGAGGCACAAGGAGATAAGCTGACGTGGCTACGTCATTTGGGTCTCCTGACGCCCACGCCAGAGCCCTCCCAGCACACCAGGTGCCATGCTGCTTGCCCCTCCTTTCATCTAAATCCTAAATGTGGGGCTGGAAGGAGGGAGCTGGGCCTGTGGGGGCTGGCAGTCTAACTGGCTGCTGACTTCCAGTCTGTGCTAGGACTCCAGTGTGCAGGGGAGAGCCAGACCCTAGCTCCCTCCTGGATTTGCTCCCCTGGAAGGAAAGCAGAACTGGGGTGGTGCTCTGGTACACAGTCACCTTGCCGAGTGGCCCAGACGCACCCGGGGCTCTCAGGAGCACAGGGCCCTGGGATATCGCACGAGGTGGCCCAGAAAGGGACAGCTACACTTCATTCTGCTAAGGTCTAAGTTACAAACTCTGCCATTGCATTGGAGCTCGGGGAGGTTCTGAGCTGGGAAAAGAAAAATGATTCTCCCTGGTTGGCTAAAGAACAGCCCTAGCAGGGAGCTGGCAAATGTGTAAATGAACATGGCTCCGGTAGGCACAGCTGGGCTCCAGGCTGTAAGAGGCGCCAGAGGGTCTAGGGCAAGGAGCCCCACCTCGGTGGGAGAGGAGCAGGGCCCGGCTAGCCTCCTCCAGGCCCAAGGCCAGTCCTGGGAGATGCCAGGGGTGTGTGGGGTCACTTGAATACATGAGTCCACCGAAGTCAGACCAGATTTTCTCCCTTGGAGACTTGCCGAGGGAGCTGAGTTAGAAGAACTGCACAGTCTTGACAGCCACCAGGCAGGACAAGGGTCATCTGCCCCCCAAAGCAGACAGTCTGGGAGCCGGACGGACCGCTCTAGCAAAGATCTCAGGCAGCGTCAGCTACAGAGCGCACGCAGCCGGATTTTCTCCTGCTCTGAGTAACCGACAGGAGGGAGGCCGCAGATACTGCAGGGACAGGACTGGGGTCCAAGGCCATGTTAGAACAGTGAGGCGATCCCCCAAAGCCTGCGTTTCATCAGCAGTGACCTTGGCCCCGTCTAATGCTACAGCCCCTGGCCACACGTGACTTTGCAGCACCTGAAATGTGGCTGGTCTGAATTGAGACGTGCTAAAGTGTTAAATACACACTGGATTTTGAAAACTTAGTATGAGAAAAAGAATGTAAACTTTTTTTTTTACTGATCACATTTTATAGTAATACTTTGGCTACACTGGTTTAAATAATATATTACTAAATTTTACCCATTTCTTTTTCTTTTTCATGTGGCTAACTAGGATATTTTAAATCATGTGTGGCTCACATTATCTTTCTCTTTGATGACTCTCCTTGGGCCTCTTTGGGTCTCTGTTTTATACTCTAGAAAACAAAAATAATGACCTCCTTCCCAGTGCTGTGCGAGCCAGTGAGATACTTGGGGGATGCTCTGAAACTTTCAGGCTTTGTTAGCGAAGCCAGGCCCTGGATTGACGACTGACCCCTCCAAGGAGCCCAGAAAGCAGGAGCCACTCTCGAGAGCGTCCATCAGAAATGACACTCCCCCGATGATGTACCCAGGGCCCCCGCAGGGCAAGGCCAATGGCTTACATTCCCCAGGGCCCTGTGTGCCACGGATGTCGGACCTGTTGTCCCTGGGCACCCTCCCCGCTCTGCTAAGCCTGCTCCGGCCCAGGCATCCTCCCCGGGAGCAGATGCAGCAGTGCTGCCCACGTGCCCTTGCCGCCCCTCTCGCCCAATCCCTCCTGCCCCTCTTGGACCCCACCTCATGTTCCAACTCACCTGGACTTTGGGCTGCTTAGCCAAACAAGTGTCTAGAGCTGCTGCCCCTTCCCCCATGAGTTTGGAACAAGGAAAGGAAAAGAGGGAAGGAGAGACACCCCCATTCTGGGCCTCACTCCCATGCCCTCATCAGTGGCCGAGGCCCATCCGCTGCCCTCCCCCTCACTGCCACTACCTGGTCACCATCACCGATCCTCTGGGTTTCTCAGCAGCCTCCTCACAGGTCCCCTGGCGGCAGTCACACCCCCTCCGGCCCCTTCCTCAGCCACCATTATGGGCTTCATAAGTGCAAACCTGACTGTTGCACACTTCTTAGGTTTGAATCCTGCCTCGGTCCCTTCCCCGCTGTGTGAGCTTGGGCTCCTTGCTCTAGACCCTCCGCTTCTGCGCCTCTGACTCCAGCCCGCCTGTGCCCACGCCTCCTAGAACTGTGCTGCGAAGCTGCCCCGGCGAACGGAGGCAGAGCTCGCACCCCACCGCTGCCGTGTGACGCTCATGACCTGTAAGTAGGCCCCTTGGGTTAGAGTCAAGCCCTCCTCCTGTGGCTCCTCTGGGCAGCGTCACACTCATTCCTAAATCTTCTCCTGAATCCTTGCCCAGACCAGACCAGAGGCATTTACTGGGGACGCCATGGTCTCCGGCCACTGGGGCTTTGCATGTGCTGCCCTACAGCTGCCCGGCTTTGGGGAGCCACTCCTTGCCCACCTTCCCAGCGCTTCCCCGTCACACTGTGTCCTGACCCTGTCTCCTGGAGGCAGGGTTCCTGTACGGCTCTCCCTACAGTACCCATGCATGACTAAATGCCAAACAAGTGACTGAAGGGAGCACGAGGGAGGGACTAAGCCGTTTCAGGTGGGGGCTCCTCGTGTTTCTGTCAGGCTCTTCTGCTAGGCCACAAATCTGTCCTGGGCAGAGCCAGGTCTCGGACCCGCACACCATCTGCCAGCAGTCCCTACGGACCGCCCCGGCAGCCCAGAGCCCACTGCACAGCCAGGGGACCTGCCGTCGCCACGCGCCAGAAGGGCGCTCTCAGCTGGGGCTCAGCCGATCCCAGCCAGCCTCTTCCTGCAGACCTCGCCCGTCCTGACTGGCGGCCAGCCTGTGAAGTTTCCATTACGCAACCTCTGATGTCCTCCAAAGCTTAGTGATTGAAAGACTTGACCTTGATGTTTCACAACCAGGATGGGCTCATTATGGCTTTTTCTGCCCGGCCAGCCTGGCTGGGGTCTGACCCGCGGGAGGAGTAATGCTTCTCAAGCTTTGGGTGCACACGGCCCACCTGGGGTCTCGTTAAAATGCGGGAGGCCTGGGATGGGGCCCGAGGCTGTGCATTTCCACAGGCACACAGCAAGTGTCTGTGCGGCCAGGAGCTCAGTCTGAGGAGCGAGCACTCACACATGCACGTGTGGCGTGTGCCTGTCTTCGCACGTCTGTCTGTCAGTCTGTGGCCCAGTGGTCAGAGCTCAGGAGCCATGAGAGGCCCAGGCTACAGCCCACAGTGCAGCGGCTACGTTTGCCAGGAAGAAAACCCAGACACCGGTTCAGAAACTGCAGAAGGCTTTAGGGATGGAGTAGCAGACTGTGACAGACTCACAGCTGCGCCAGCCCCGCCAGACGTGGCCAAGGGGGCAGCCACCCACCTGGAAGATGTGGTATTTCATGTCACTGATCTCGATGGTTTTCCTGCTGCTGCTGTCCTGTTCCGGCTTATTGGTCATCAGTGTCTTGAACCTGGAGCAAAGGAGAGGAAACAAGGTGGATCTTGGGTGTGACTTGCTCCATCACCTGACTTGTCACTGTGCCCACCGTACGAGTGACCAAGACGCCTGTAGCCAGAAAACTGACTCTTCATTCCAGAACATTCCCGTTTTCTAAAACTCAAAGCAGTAACTCACCCAAAAAGAATACAGCGTCAGAGCTCTTCTTGAAAGCTCCGGGTCCCCATGCCTACCATCGCCCTGTCCAGTGGGGCAGGCGGGGGCTCCGCTGCTATGTGGCTGCATTTTGAGGGGCAGAGTCGCCAAGGCACAGTCACAGCCAGTCTCTTCTCCAGCACATCTGTCAGTATCCCCGGGGGCTGGGACTTTGTTATCCCAGGCGGCCTACCTGTTAGAGGCGGTCACCAGCAGGACTTTATGTGCATAGAACAGCTTTCCTTCCACCAGGAAGGTCACATCTGACATCTCCTTGTTGTTCAGAAAGTGAGGGTCTATATCAAAGGGGAAGCGAGAGGGAAGTGACTGGGGAGCCCACCTGGGGGGGTATTTAAGCATGCTGAAAGGGGTGTGTGTTTTGGGGGTGGGGGATACAAAAGTGAAGAACAGAGAAACTGAGGCCAGGGTCTTGGAACATGGAAATGGGAAAGGAAGACAAAGATGAGAGAGAAAAAGGAAGCCAGACAGGGGAGCCCCTGTGGTGGGTGGCCAGGCAGGCAGGGGCAGGCCTTCACCTAGTCTGGCCGGCAGGGTCTTCCGGATCTCTGGAATGCTGGGGATGGGGCGGCCGCCATAGCAGCGTGTGAAGACGGCGGCCAGCTGCTGGAGGACCGAGTCGTTCTGGGGGAGCGGCAGAGAGCGGCCCGTCAGCTCACTCCCCCAGGCCCTTGCCCCGCTGCGGCTGTCTGTTTACAGCTGCAGATACATCCGGCTACTTTCAAAAGCACAGGCCGGGAGAGCAGCCACTGTCTTTTGTTCCTCCTGGATCTGGCTTGACAAGAGATGTCTATTCCTTGATCGCTGGTTCCCCAAATTGCTTTTTTAGCCAAACTCCAGCCCAGACAGACCACAGCCTCTGCCCTCTGCACTCAAGTGGTGCAAGTCTGGGTGTGGGCTGGGCGTCCACCTGTGTGTGTGAGGGTCCTGTATCTATCCCTGCAGGGCAATGTCTGTGTGTCCGTCTGCCTGTGTGTCAGTCTACGTGTCTGTGCTGTGATCTGGGTCAGGACTGGGGGATCCGGACCCCAGGGTTCTCTGAGCCTGTGGTGGGGACCTGCCTGGCAGCACTCACTTTGCTGGTCTTGAGGATGTCGAACATGAGCTGCAAGCCCTCGGTCACCAGCTCCTCGTTATATTCCTCCTCCTTGATGGAGCTGAAGTCCCGCAGCAGGCTCTGTACCACTGAGTACCGGGACTGGGAGAAGGAGGTCCTCAGAGACTCGATCCAGACGTGCAGCCTCCAGGGGGCGCCTGGAGCAGCCGGGGAGAGGCGGGCAGGCATTCACCTCTGCAGAGCGCGCCCCACACAGACCGCCTGCGCCCATCCCAAGCTGACCCCCTTTCCTGGACAGGCTCGTTAGTGGCACCCGTGACATCAGCAGAGCGGAGCTGCCTCCTCCCTACCCTGCCTGAGGCCCTGTCCCACTCTTGCATGCTGAATGGCCTCTCAGTGTAGCCGCACAAGGAAGGCTTCCCTTCACCCTGATAGGCCTTGCTGGGAGGTCAGAGGGTATCCCAGGCTCTCAACAGATGGGGTGGAGGGATGGCTCCAGCCCAGGTGCAGTGAGCCCACACTCTAGGACTCTACGGCTCAGCCCGGGGCCACCTGAGCCCCGTGGTTTGTTGGGCGCTGGAATTACTGGGGGGACCCATGAATCATGGGGGGTGGATAGGTGGACTTGGATGCCGGGAAAACAGGTGGGCCCCACAGGCCCCACACCTAAGGTGACCGCTGCCCTATCCTGGAGGCCTTTCACCAGCACCCAGCTCCCTGGTCCGTCAGCATGCAGCCAGGGTGGGTAACTACCGTTCAGCAGCTTCTGGGGCTGTGTCATGACAAAAACTAGTCATTTACTGGTAAGTAGATAGCTTCTTAACCCCCAGCCTCACCCCCTGGATCACAGAAAGGACTGACGGCATTCCCCAGGGACATAATGACGTAGGTGGGGGTAGCATCCCCAGTTTACTGACTGTAGGTGGGAGGGATATTTCCATTTTACAGTGAAGAACCCTGAGGCTGACTTCTGTAGGAAGGCTGGGTGGCCTCCTGCTCTCTGGGCCCGGCACTGGGCACTTGTATGTTGTCCCTGTAAGAGTAACGATCCTGCCGTTGTGCCTGGAGTGGCCGCAGTGGGCAGCACCATGCCCGGGCTTCATGTGACATCACACCTCAGACGAGGGTCAGCAACGCCAGCACACGTGGGGTGACGTGATCTTACCCAGGTGTCTGTCTGACCTGACTCCTTGCAGAAGAGAATTCCACAGACTTACAGACACCCAAGGAATAAAAGAAGTTGGCCGAGCGACAGGAGAGCATCTAGTGGACCAGAAGTGTGGACTCACGGTGCCCCCGGGCTGTGGCCAGGCCAGGGACGGCAAAGCTCTAACCAGGGAGGATGCGGGTGGAAGGCTGGGTGAAGACCTCTCGCTGCACCCCTGCTGGGGAATGTTTGAGGCTCAGGGCCTCTCCCGTCCTGCCCATCAGCCACCAGGCCTGGGTACACTGAGCCCTGCCCTATGCCCGGCAGATCTGCGGCCTGTCTGCCCTGTGGCCCTGGCCCCCTCCCAGCCTGCCAGAGAGCAATACATGTGTGTGCGTGTGTGCACATGCATGCCTGAGTGGCCTCACCCAGCGCCCGCAGCTCCATGGTGATGTCCACGTAGCCGTGTTCCGCACTATAGTACATGGCCTCCTGCAGGGCCTTCATGCGGGTCCGGCTTAGGCGCACAGGCCCTTCATTGCTGCTGCCCTGGCTGGACACATCGCTCTCCTCCACGCCCTCAGCCAGGATCTCCTCCAGGGACAGCACGTCTGCTTTGGCCTGCTGTGGCTGGGTCAGGAGCTTCCTCAGGACATTCCTGCAGGCCGAGGAACAAGGGGGGTGAGGCCTGGGCTCCCACCGTGGGCAGTGCCTCCCAGGGCCCCACACCCTCCCCTCCCAGGCAGGCTGGGCGAGATGGGAGGGTGCAGGGAACCCCTCCCATCTGCCATCCTGGACTACTAAGGAGCCGTGGGCTTTGGGGCCAAGCAGGTCCTGCCATTTCGGCTGTGTGGTCTCGGGTGGCTCTACATTCTGAGTCCTGACCGCTCTGCTTGTACAGCAGGGTGGGAGCGCGGTCCTCTTCTGGCATTCATGTGAGGCTGATGAGACGGCGTCACATGCACAGCCTGAAAGAGCAGCCAACTTAACACGCCAAAGAGCACCCGAAACACAGGACATGCTGGCACTCGGTGGTCCCCCTTCGTTTCGTTAGTAAGTGAAGATGCGTGTGACATGGAATTCGCTCGTGTATACAAGCGTATAGATCATTAGACCTGCAGGAGCACGTCCCCCTGCATTCATGTCCTTGACCCTGTGAGATCTGCGAACACGGCACTTGCGCGTGACGAGCACACTGCACTCAAGCACCCCGGGCGGGCGTGCGCTCAGACCCGGGCTCGGCCTGTCGCGTCCTGGGGCCTGGGGCCCGGCGATGCCGCAGCACGGGTAGGCCTGGAGCCCCCCGGAGGCTGAGTCTCCTCCCAGCAGCTCTGCCCGCCCCCGGTCCTGTCCCCCGTCCATGGCGGAGGCTGTGCTGTGTCATGCACGTCCCCTTGAGGGACCCAGGGTCATCCTGCTGTCATTCTGTTAGCTCAGCAAGTTCTCAGAGCACCTAGTTTGTGCCGTGCGCTGTATGTGAGGTTAGCTGGCCGCCATGCCTGTCCTAAGGATCCTGGGTTCCAGGGAAAGAGGCGCAGAGGAGCAGACAGGTGATCTCCACGCAGGGGGAGCGGCCACAGTGGGGGGCCGTGGGGATCTGGGCAAAGTAGGAAGTCCTAGGGGAGGTGACGGGCAGGCTGGCACCGGAGGATGGGCTGGGTCTGGCGGGGAGGGGTGGGCTAGCCGAGGGGGTGGAGAAGGCACTCTGGGGGGACACGGCAGAGCACAGTCTGCTTTCAACAGAAGTGTTGGGGTACAGAACACAGGTATCCTGCCCACCCTTCTCTTCTGGCCCCTCCGCTGCCTTCTGATAACCTACGTGTCCCCCTCTGCCCCCGGCCTGCCCAGTGGCTCTGGTCTCAGCCTGCTGCTGCCCCGTCACACCCCCGGGCAGGCCCCCACAGGGCAGGATGTGACCTCCCGCACAGTCACCACGAGCCTCTCCACAGCAGAGCCACACACTGCGAGGAAGCCCGCGGGGCGCTGCGAGACGGCCACAGGCCCCAGAGAACCACTGCCAAGCGTGGGAAGGCGGGCCCTGGCGCTTCAGGGTGGACAGTCTTATGGGAAACGGGAGGCCCAGGCCCCAATCCCGGGGCTGCCAGGAACCACTGTGGGCCTAAGCGGCACCCCAGACGCCCAGCCCCCCGCTGTGTCCCTGCCTCCAGTGACGGGGCCCCTATGCCGGCTGAGGGTCCGCACCTTCTCTCTAGATGGCTCGCCAGCACCGTCCCCCTCCCACGGTCTCTGGAAAGATCTCTCGGCCTAATTCTACTCCCTTGGGGGGACTAAGGCTCCTAAGAGCGTGCTTCCTGCCCCACATCGCACAGGACAGGTACCTGTGGCCATGGGCGGCCGAGTGGCTGAAGCAGTTCATATCCTCGTGGAGGGAGGAGGCCATGCCGTTGGCTTCAAGCATGCTGAGGAGGGGGTCGGCGCCCCTGCTCAGCAATAGGCTGACCAGCTCATAGTTCCCTAAAAGACAAGGTGGACCGAGGATTCTACCACTGCCCACATCACTGTGCCCCTCTGCTGGGATCCGCTTGGGCACTGAGCTCACCAGAAACCCTGACGCATGGGGCGGAGGGACCCCCCAGGGGCCTAAAAAGATGGGTTTCAAGGCTCACCCCAGGGGTCTGTACATGTGACCAAATGTCCAGGTACCGGCCTGTTGGGCTGGGTGATGCTGTGGGCAGGGCAGGTAGGGCCCTTGGGCAGTTGGGGACCCCTGCTGACAGGGTGTACTTACCAGCTGCAGAGGCCAGCTGCAGCGGTGTCTCCGCATAGCTGTCCTCACCACCGTTCACGGCTGAGCCCTCCACGTGGGCACCGGCGTCCAGCAGCAGCTGCCAGGGCACAGGGGAGGACACGTCTGTGTGGTGGGGAGTATCTGGGCTGGGTGTGGGACGCGCCTTTGGGGAGGGCCTTTAGTTCCCTCCGGCACCGGCACGTGAGCATGACTCAGCTCCCTGGGCAGCCAAGGACCCAAACATGCAGAACTCCCGATTACCCGCAGGGCTCCAGGTCTCTAGAATCTTCACTTCCACTCTTGCGGCTTCGGACCAAGCCCCTAAGCTGTGGGGACTGCTAAGCTGTATCTCTTTCAAGTGCTTTCCCATGAATTGGTTGCAGAGACCTGTCTAAGAACTTACGCAGACAGCAGAAGCAGTGGGGAAGGCGTAAGGATCAGAGTCAGGCAGAGCTGAGTGCCAGTCCTGGCCTCCAACCAGTGAGTGACCTGAGGCAGACGCCACAACTTCCTCCTCTGCCAAGGGAAGCAAGGCCTGCCTGGCAGCATTGTGGAGGGTAAATGAAACGATGCTCAGCTCCCCGCAGGGCTTCAATAACTCGTGGCTTTTAGGACCCTTCCCCAGAGAGGTTCCGTGGGCCACCCGAGGCTGGGAAGGGCAGGGCTGGGGCAGAGCCGCACTGTCCAGGACACCGGACGGCCTCTCCCCGTTGCTGCCGGGAGATAGATGTGGCAGGGTCAGCAGGCACCAAGAGACCCCAGCTGAGCGGGGCCTGGCTTTGCCTCGGGTGGGCACCGTGTCTGCACCACTCAACAGGTGGCCTTCTGTTCTGCCTTTCCTCTCCTGACCGGCTACTTTGGAGGGGGCCACCTCCCATCCTCCCCAGGTTTCTGGGCACCAAGGCCTCCTCAGAGCCTGTGTTTGGCAGTCTAGGGAAAACACTGGCCCAGCCTCGCATGAGGAGTCCAGTGTGTGGCAGCAGGGGGGCTGTCAGCTGGAGGTGCCTGGCAGCCAGAAACCACTCGCGGTGCCATCGCTGGGGCCAGTGTGCCAAGGTGATGGAGCGGGAGGGAGGCCTGCCGTCGGGGGATCCTGGGCCCTGGTCCAGGGCACAGCCCTGCGGGCTCATCTGGGCTGGGCTGGAACTCTGCTCAGGTCTTTAGGACAGCAGGAACCACAAAGCAGGTAGGACGAGGCCGAGAGGCTGCTAGTGACCACTCCCCGAGTCCTTGCTCCAGGCCGGGGCTGTGTTAACACCAGTCAATAAGCTAGACGTGACCCCTGCCCCACGGACTCTCCATCTAGTGGACAGTGGGGGTGTTACATGAGCTCCCAGGAAGGGGTGCTGCAATCCTGTAGACCCCAGTGGCCTAAGGAGCAAAGGAGTCTGGGAGTTGAGTGGCAGTGTGGCCGCTGTCCCAGCTGGGGTTGGACACTCGTGCCAGCCACAGTGAGCTGGGCCAAGGTGGCACAGTGTGGCTCGAATTGACGGGTGAGCTGGGCCAATCTGAGTGTGCTCGAGGAGCTGGGACACTGCGAGACGAAGCCTGCTGATGGAGGGAAGGATGGGAAGGATACCATGATCCAGGGCCAAGTGCTGCAGTAGAGCTCACAAGGGAGGAGGGAAAGGGTCGGAAAGATGGTTGGAGGAGAGAAGACCGAGCTCCCGTGCACAGATTCCAGCAAGCCCCGAGACTCCCTGACAGCTGCAGAGCAGGCCCGGCAGGCCCGGCACCGCTCGGACTTGGGTCTCGTTCCCTCAGATCCCACAGGTATGGTTACACTCAAGCCCTCGCCTGGAGGCAAACCAGGTGGGGCCCTGCCCAGCCCACCAGGTGAGCTGGGACCTCTGATTCCAGGCAGCTGCTCGCTCCGCTGAGGCTGGGTCTATGCCTGGGGCCTAGTCTGCCTGGCAAGCTGAGGGCACACTGCCCCTGGCAGGAGCTCACCTGGACCACAGAGATGTGTCCACGGAGCACAGCAAATGTCAGTGACGTCCAGTGCCGGCTGTCAGGGTGAATGGAGGGGTGCCTGGGAGAGTTGCTGGGAACCTGAAAGACACCACCAATGATCGGCGTGACTTGGGTGAGTGACATTCCTGGGCAGGTGACACGGGCTAAGGGCGAACTCTGCAGGGATAGTGATGAAGAGTCAACTCCAGGGCTTCCTACATTCAACTGGTGATGTCTGCCCTGGGCAGAGAGATGGCAGAGCGAGAACACCACGCCTGGGAGGGAGGCAGAGCTAGAAGGACTTGAGGATGGTAGGGATGGCTGGGGATTGGGAGGGTAAAAGGGAGAGGTGCTGCAGTAACAAAGTCAGGGCCGTTCTCTCCAGTCAACTCCCCCCTCATCTTACCCCGTCTGAGACAGAAGGCCCAAATCTTATGGAAAAACCCTCTTTGCTGTGATCTCTATACATTCTATGTTTCCGGTCCTCTGAGACATGTCTACCCAGTTGTCCAAAGCACTGCACCCACAATGACTGATGGGTGTTCTCTTGCTGGGCCAGGGGCCCAGGTATAGTTCTTGGGGGCTTACACACCTGGATGTCCAAGTTTGCTCCAGCATCTATCAACATCTGGACCATGGCTTCGTCCCCAGCAGCACAGGCATACATCAGTGGCGTCATACCCTGTGTGAATCAAAGGCAGATGCTACAAGGTCTGGAAACAGAACACGACGTCATGTGTTTCACGACACACCTTTGCCCCAGAAATCACAGATCCGGTCTCCTGCTTGACGAAGCTGCTCATCTTGTGCTCAAGCAGCCTGTCCCTCACAGGTGCCCCAGACACACAGTGGCTGAAGGGTGACTAGGGGACTTCCCGTGAGCACCGCCGGGCACCAGAGGGGGGAAGAGCACAGGCCCTGCAGCCAGACCTGGGTGCCAAGGCCACCTCCGTCGTGGGGAGCTGTAAACACGGTACAGCCTATTTATCTCTCCCAGCTGTGGTTCTTCCTCTTTAAAATGGGAATAACAAAGTATCTACCTCATAGGGTTGTTGTAAAGAATATGAGTTACTATATATATAAGTGCCGAGCACAAGAGAAAGCTTACCTTAAGAGCTAACTAGAGCAACACAGTGACACTGCGACTGTCACTAGTCATAGCGCCCTGGCCTAACTCACCCCACACCCTGTGCACGTATTTCCCTGTGTGAGATAATTTACCTGCATTGTCTCATCTAATCACCATAGCGTCCCTTGCACGGAGATTCTGTTATCACCCCCACTTTACAGATGAGGGACCGAGAGGGCATGAACGTGCCCAAGATACACAGGAACGGGGGGAGGACCTCGGCCTGGAGCCTGGGCCTGTCTGAGCAGCAAAGCTCACCCTCCGAGGATCTCGCGGAGGAGGGACAGGTGTTTGACTACAACAACTCTTGCTCGTGAGCAGTGCAGAGCTTTTCCAATAGCTGAGACCCTGAGTTTAGGTGGGCGGTTAACGGGGCTGCCTCCCAGCCGGGAGTCCTTCTCTGCGGCCAGTCATAGCAAAGGCAGCAGTGGAAAGTGTTCTTCCACAGCCGGATCCTGGCAAGCGTTTGTCTGAAGCCCTGTGGTATTATTTATTAGGTTATTTGTGTGTAGACAAGATCTCTGTACCTCATAAATCCTTGCCTACTGCTCAGAGATAAAGAAATGGCCTGAGATTAATCACGGACGAGAGGACTATTTGCCCAGATATCATTCTATAAATACGAAGGCTGAGGGAACAAACAGGATCGAGCTTTTAGAGAAAGCCAATTGTTTTATCCCCCTCTAGATATGCCTGACTTCTTTTCTCTCCACACGTCTGTACGCAATTCAACATTTAAACCAGGCTAGGAGCCTGTGAGAAGAAACTTTTCTTTGTGTTGGTCCCCGCAACCCTAGGTACATAAAGAGGGTAAATCATTGCCCGGTTTCAGGGATAACCATAATCATCAGCATATGGGCAACAGAACCTAGAATGAGCATTTATTGAGCATTTACTATGTGCCAGATGCAAAAGTTTCCTGTGACCCTCTGGGCAGGACTACAACCCCCACATCCGAGGTGGGGAAACTGAGGCGCAGGGAGGTAGAGTAGCTCATCCCGGATGCCATGGCTGAGACAGGCTGACTACAGCCCAGGTTCGTCTAGAGCTACAGGCCGCAGGCTTTCCCGAGGTGCTGCTGAAGATGATACCCTGGGGTGAAAGCTCCTGCGACCCCTGGGGCCTGTGTTGACACCCAGCCTGTCACCTACCGTCAGCCCATGGTCCCCGCCCCAGGACGTGCCCAGGCCGTCCACCTCCATGCACGGTGTCCCTCACCCCCTCTGCTCCATCCCCAGCCTCCCTCCCTTGGGCAGCTCTGACTCCTCCCTGGGCACTCCTGCCTGACGTCTCCAAGCCCCCTCTGGCCTCGTGGCTCACGGGGCGCTTCACTGCACCCTTTATCGTGTGGCCATCTCACCTGAGAGCATTACTAGCCCCGTGCTTGTCAGCAAACTTTCCCCACATTTCCACGTGGGCTTCCAAACCGTCACCTACACGGCACGTGCTCACACAAGATAGCGTCAAATAAACAAACTGCATGTTCCACACCGGTTAGGAGCCCAGAGTCACACTGCTTGGATTCTAATCCCAGCTGCATTCCTCACTAGTTGTGTGACCTTAGGTAAATTAATTTCTCTGTACCTCAGCTTCCTCACCTATAAGACAGAGGTAATTAATTACAGTCCTTACATCATAGACGGGATATCAAGATTACATGAGTTAATCTGAGGGAAACTGTTGGAACAATCTAAATGTTATTCACGGCATAAACAAGAAACAAACCAAAACAATTCCATCTAAAGTTTTAAATCACCTCCAACACTTCCTCTTCTAGTTTTTTATTTTACTTCTTAGCACTTTTCACTGATATACTCTATATTTTACATGCCCAGGTTTCTTAGTATCTGTTCTCCCTACTAGAACGTAACTCCATGAAGGCGAGGATTCCTATGGGTCTGGCACCTGATGGGCCCACAGGATTCTCTAGGACATGCCTTTGCAATTCTTATCCACAGCCTGAAATCAGGCTGACTCCTCCAGCCTTTTTCCTGGCTCTACACCATCAGGGGACACCCTCCGGGCTTCAGGCGGTGGAGGTGGGGGGGACGGAGGATCCCCATCACAAAGACTTTCCAGTGAGTGCTAGGGACGTCTTCAAGCTAACGCCCACCTGGAACGCGCAGGGCAGGCTTCAGGGGGCGGCCCGCACCTTAGAGGCACAGAGTCGAGCACTGCTCAGGTTTGGGACACAAAGGTCTGTGCCACCAGCGCTGGCAATCCCGAATCCCGACTCTGGTCCCTACGCAGGGCTCCCAGAACACACCTGGTCATCCATGGTGTTCACCCCATCCGGGCCCAGGGCCTCGATTGCCTGGCTGACGAGGTCTGTCCTCCCACAGTTGAGCATGCGGAAGCCCAGGTCCTGGTTGAATTTTTCAGTGGCAGCTCGGGCATCCAGCCTCCGGAAGGAACTGAAACAGCACTCGGGTCTGTGCAGAAGAGACCCAGAGGGCAGTGAGCGTGACTGTGTAGACTCATTCTCCTAGGGCACTGCCTTTCGATGAGATGTGACACAGCTATGCTGGGTGGATGTGTGGCATGAGGACAGGGTGGGTGGGAAGGGCTGGGACTTACTATCTGACAGGCGGTGGCTGGCCTTGTTATGCTCAGAGACAGGAGGAGGACAGAATTCTGCTGTTCTGTAAACATGTTAAGGAAGTGCTCTGAGCTCTGGGGACTTTGTTTCCTGATAATTGACAGGTCTCGTCTGACATCATCCACGAGGGGGCTGCCCAAGGAGGAGGAAGCCCCCGCCTGGGCTAGCCTGTGTACTTTCTGCGTGGAGAAGTCTGCACTTGGCCTACAGAACGGTCGCTGTAGCCAAGTTCCAGTTCTTGCCTCTACATCCGTTCTCCTCAAGCCTTCCAGCTGAGGCCCAGGAGAACCAAGGACATAGAGGAGAGAGTCCCCAAACCTCTTTGCAGTCGGGCCATCCTATCAAGGAGAGTCACAGATAAACCCATGTCTACAGAGGGCTCCCAACAAGCGCTGTCAGCCTGGAGCCTTGGTTGGGCCAAAGTGTTGAAACTTCGTGTCCTAGAAGGAGGTTCAGGCATTTGCCGTGTGGACAGAGGAGTCTGTAACTAGGGTTTGGGCAGTGGGTCAAAAAAAAAAAAAGCGCGGCTGCCAGAGGACAGGGATGTCCAGAGGTAACCTTTCGGGGTCCTAAGGGCCTGGGGTCGCACGTGGGCACGGCTGCTTTGCTCACTGAGTATCTGGGGGGGATCATATTCCTCCCTGAACCTCGGCGTCTCCATCTGTAACGTGGGCGCTGTAGCCCCTTCATCTCTAAAGCTGTCGTGAGGACCAAGACAGATGCACAAGGACAGGAAGGGCCCAGCACGGCGTGTGCACATAGGAAGTGCTCACGAAAATGACGGCCATTATAGCAACAGGAAAGAGAGGACCCACTTGTGCTGCTTACCCCCAGACGCCCCAGTCAGCTTGTGAGAGCGCTCCTGCCCAGATCCAAAGGGGTGTGTGCTCTGTGTGCCACACAGTGGCTACACAAAATGCCTCGGGACAGCAGCCAAGGTCCAGGATGATGAGCTCTGCAGTCCCTTAGCACGCTCGCACAGGCCACAGCCCCTGCGCCAGCCCGGCCTCCCTAGGCGGAGGTGCAGGCAGCTGGGCCTGGAAGCGGGGCCCTCCCGCCTCACTCCGCCCTGTTCCGTACTTGAGCTGCCGGGGCTCACAGTCCAGGCCGGGCAGCAGCAGCCGTGCGGCCTGCCGGATGTCGCCGCTGTCCACGGTGAGGCTGCGGCGGTGCTCTGCGTAGGTGATGGCCACGCGCATCCACTCCATCAGAGGCGGCAGGAGCAGGAAGGGCCTGGGAGGCAGCAGACAGACAGGGTCAGGCTGTGGGCTGGTCCCAGAGGGGAAGAGGGGACCCCCTTCAGCACGCCCTCTCAGGACGCGGTTGCGGGAGCTGGTCACCTCATGACCAGAGGTGTGGAGGGGACTTGATCCTTCTCCCAGAGACTCCAATTCGTCCCTTTCCACAGAAACTTGGTCATGGTTCTGAAGGAACTCGTGTCACAGGCTGCGGGCACAACCCGAGAGCTTTAGGTGGCCAGTGAAAGGAGGGGCTAGCCCATGTGTCAAACTGGGGGCTTCCACCCCCCTAAGGAGTTCACATGGAGCCTTCGGGTCTCTCTGTAGAGGGGAGAGCCTGACTCCAGGCACTGGGTGCAAAGTATCCAACAGACCCAGGCTCCGAATCCAGCTTTGCCTTTAGCAGCTGGGCGCCTTGATTGCCACAGAGAAACACACCCCCTAAGCCCGTTTCCTTCACCTCTGAGACAGGGTAACACCTACTTCTCGGGGTTGTGGTGAGACTAAGTGAGGACGCATTTCACACCACAAGAGCAGAGCTAAAAGTCACTCCTTCCTCAGCAGGCTGCGGTGGGCCCGAAGCCACTTCTGCGGCCAGCCAGGGCTGCCCACTATGGGGCAGGCTTCCAGAGTCGCAGTCCCGTGGGGGGGAAGGGCCCCAGGGGCCTGTGTACACCAAGAACCCCTAGCCTCAGAGTGGGGCATTAGATGGAAGATGGGAGAGGCCGTTCTGTTCAGCAAGGCCTCTGAGCTGAAAACCATCCAGTGGGGCACCTTTCACAAGGGATTGTGCGTGTCACCAGGGGGCGCCATCCACACGGACCGGGCGTAGTGCCCCTGGCTTGAGCCCTACAGCTGCACGGCCGTTCGGGGCCCTGCCCCTCCCTGCCCCGCGCCCGTCCACCCCCATCCAGCTCAATCTTTGTCTCAGCGGGGGAGGAGGGGTCTGTTCACTCTTGAGGGAACCTTCCCTTTGTCCAGCTCTGGAAAGTCTCCTGTGGCGAAGGCTTCCTCAGGAAACCACTTCACAGCCCACCAGATCATCCTGCTGCAGAGGAACGTCAGTGGCCAGGCTTTGACTTCATGACTCAACGGACAACCAGCCTGCTCTGCCCAGAACGGATGGCGCGCTTTCCCAGCCCGTCGCAAGTCGAGGCAGCCCAGCGCCCCTGCCCCACCTGGCTGTGACCTCTAAGGCCAGCCCGAGACTGGCCTCCCGCCTCCCCTGCTCCTGAGGCCTGCCACCCCCGACCCTTCCCTTCAAACTACACCATGGGCAGACAGGCCCGCGCGCCCCCACACCCTCCGCTTCCAGGGCTTCTTGAGTGTCAGGCCTCTGCTTTCACTGCCGTCTTTCCTGTAGACACGCAGAGCCGTCCTCTGACCAGAAAAAGCCCCCATTCTTTCTCCTCAGCACTAAGTGAATCACTGCAGGGAATTAACCGGTGACTGCCCTCCCAACACTTATCTTAGCTCTCCAAAAGCTTAGGTCAACTTCAAAGTTTTAAAAACTTCTCTCCTTGAGGGCAAAGGATCCTTTTATTTATTTATTCTTGGACAAAACGAGCACATGTGAGCTTGATGGTGGTTCCTTTGGAAGTTATTTTGATGTTCTGGTTCTGGAGTTTCACAAAATATATTTGGGTCTGGGTCACTCGAGTGGTGCACCGAGCATGCCCATCGGTGTGGTGAGGAGGTGGCCCCGCACCAGGGGAGCCTGGCTAGCCTTGGCCCTCAGGGACGCCCAGAATGTCCCCCAGCCCACTTTGCAGTCCTGGCTCACCGTGCTCACTAGGACACACCAGCCCACCAGCTGTTCAGGCTTCTCAAGCCCACTTCCTCGAGAGAAGGAACCAGCGCTCACCGCGGCCCACCCACAGCCTACTTATTCTTCAAGGTGCAGTTCCAATACCATTTCTTTGAGAAGCGTTCCTAGATCCTCTTTCCCCAAAGAAAAGTTCTTCCTGCTCCAGGATCCCTTAGAACTCTCTCTTCCATCCAGGTCTGTGTCCCATCCAACTGATTAGACTATTTCATCTGAGGACAGGAATGATGCCTTCCTCACCCTGTGTTCTCCAAAATATGCCCAGCATGGGTACTCACACAACAGCTCTTCAATACATGTTAGCAGAGTGTAAAAGTATGTCAGAGCATCAGACACTTGGTATAATGCATCCAAGTTTTCAACGCCGGTCTAACTCCTGTTTCTGTCCAGAGAAGAAGAGCATATACTTTTCGAGGGCATCGTGTTGACTTGTTAAGAGTGGGAAGCCAGGACTCCATGGAGGATCTTGTAGAATGCAGGAAGGAACAACAATCTATTTGTGAATTACTCCTATGTTTACAAGATCTTTTTTGATTGTAAATAATGCCCATTTGAATGTTCCCCAAATATTCTTGGATTTTAAAATGCTTACATTGCAATGCCAGCAGGAAGCTTGGAGATACACTTCTACATATCAATCCTTCTGATCCAAGGGGAAGACTTTATCAAAACCACCAGACTTGGGAGACTGAAGTATAAGCAAAAAGACAGTTTGTGGATTTGCCAGCAATTCTTCCTATTGTGGTCAACAGCCAAGACAAAGTGTCCAGTGTAGTCGCTGAAGTTCTAAGTGGCATCTCCCGGCTGTACTAGGGGAAATCCAAGAAGGAACTTGGGAAATCATAAAATCAAGTCAGATGGTGGTGTGATTCATTCTGTTTTGTGCCACTTAAAACGCACATGACAGGATGCAGTATTGGCAACCTTGCTGGACAAATAATGGGAATTGGCTCATTCGGCCTCCATTTTATTAGTAGGCGATACGGAAAGTGTAAAACTACATCTCCCAGACTCCTTTGCACCTTGGGTTCTGGCTGCAAATTGGTTTCACCACTGAATTGTACTGCGTGAGATCTGGTACATGGATGTGAGACAGAGGCCACCTTTGTGTCCCTTTTGCCAGTTTCTACTAGCAATCCTGCTCATGAAACATGAGGTCTTCTTTGTTAAACTCCTCTAAGCATTCCAGTGTCCATTTTCCCCCTTCCTGGGAGGCTTCAGAGGCAGAGCTAGTGCTACTGAAAGCAACAGCAAAGCCGTCTTAGTTCCAGTTTCAATCTGTCTCTGAGGGCGCCAGCCCCCTGCCCCCCAACCCGCCCTTGGGCCAGTTCTGCCCTATCCTTGGAGTCACTCCTGGACGTCCAGCCTCACACCTCTCCTTGAGCCCTTCCAATGATTCTGTATTCTGTTGGCACTGAGTTCCCTGTATCAAATCCCTTCCTGTTTCAAATCCCTAGGGTGGTTTCCCTTTCCTGAACTGAATACTGATTAATATTCTCAACATATAGAAATTCTTTAGGGTTAAGACTGTCCCTCGGCCTCTGGGGTGGGAGATAGTGCCCACCTGCCCCCAAGCAAAGCTGGGCCAGCCCCCAGACTGACCTCTTCAGGCCTTTCTCCTTGGCCTACCCATCCCCCTGGCCTGTGGTTCGTGGGAAGGTAAAGTGACAAGCAATTCATGGACTTTCTCAGTAACATCCTTCCCTTGGCCTGTGGGTTCCAGGCTACTATTTCCTTCCTCGTAATTTTATCTAGTCCACTGGGCATCCTGAGAAGCTGGCCTGCATTACTGGACATTCTGGAAAATCCCTATAAAAACTCCCATCTGTATGGGCTGCCTCTGCGTCCTCACTGCAGGGTGAGAAGGGCCCCAGAGGAGCAGAGCTGGGGATGACCCATGTAGACCCTGTCCCGAGGATCTCTCTGCTTTGTTCCTTCCCAAAGAAAAAGGTTGTTTCTCTCTTCCTGCCTTTCCCCTAGACTGAACCTGGCCACAGCCTTCAGTGCCAGAGCACTAGGGCCACAATGCCAGAGGCAGGGAGCGCAGGGCAGGGCTGAAGGAACTCTCCTTGTTCTGCCCTTCTGCTGCTGAGGGTCCAGTACCTCTGAATGGCAGTTCCCCAGTGTTTTGGTCTCAGGATCCCCTTCCACATTATTGAGGCTCCCAAACAGCTTTTGTTTACATGTGTTACTGTATCAGTAATTAAAACAGAAAAGGTTAAAACATGTGAATACACAAGCTCACATCCCATCAGCCATCAGAGTGATACCACCATCACCTGTCACACAGCTGGAACACTCCCTAGACATGTGGGAGACAAGAGGTGAAGAGGCAAATAACACCTTATTATCATGAAAATAATCTTGACCTGGTGAGCACAGACAAGTCTTTGGGACCCCAGGGATCCCCAGACCGTACTTGGAGAATCGTTGCCTTAGGCAAATGCAGCAGATCCCTAAGATAGAGCTGCTCCGGGGCTGGCGGGGGCGGGGGGGTTGCAGTGGGCGTGCGGCTGGTTTCTGCCCCTGGTGGCACACAGTCTGCGCCAGTTCTACAACGCTGTGTGGTTCACACACTCCCGGCCTGGGGATCTGAGGGGCCTGCAGCCCCTTCCCTACAGCATCCTCATAGGAGAAAGCTCTGCTGTCCGAGGAGCAACCGAGCTGGCTCTCTAACCCTGGGTAGATCATTACCCTCCCTTGGGCCAGTTTTTCTATTAAAGAGGGGTTAAGTCAGGGTTTCTAGATATTTCCCATTGTGAGAACACCTTCTGCTACTGTTTCACACACTCTACATGCCAATAACTGTATCTATAGCACAAGAGTATGGGCCCCTGGAGCGAGACCCCTGGGCTGGAATCCAGGGAACTCCCCGCGGATTAAATTGTGATCCTACACAAGATACCTCGTCTTTCTTAGCCTCAGTTGTCCCATCAGCAAAATGGGTATAAATAAAAGGACGGCCTCATAAGACGTATGTACGTAAAGTGCTTACTTAGCACAGCGTTCAGGACATGGTAAGTTCTCAGTGAAGGTCAACTATTAATACTATTTCAGTATCTGTTGACAGGGAAAATAACTAACAGCTAAAAAGGTTATAGGAAGCCGGTCCTGTTAAATGCCTCAGCGCCAGCCTTCTTCAAGTCCAGTCAATTCTCTCCCCCTAGCCCTCCAGCAAGTATAAACATGTAAAGCTTGCAGAAGCCTGCCAGCAAACTGCCCACCACCCACTCTAACCAGCTCATAAAGCAGAGAAAACAAACACAACCACCATGTCAGGTGCGATCTGGAAACTGTTTCTGGCCGTGCAGTCAAGAACCTCGCCCAGGGAAGGGGACAGTGACAAGGAACAGACCTGTGGGGTCACGAACATGTGACACGGTGAGGGGCATGGGCATGGAATTCCTGCTAAGGACCCGCGCACCCTGCAGGCCCCAAGCGCTGTTGGCGGCCTCACCTAAAATACACCCGCCTGAGTGCAAATGCGTCCGGTCAAGTCGCTGCTGTGAGAAAGCCACTTAAAAGCGTCCCTGACTGGTAGTATTTGTCTTTGTATAAAAGAACAACTATTGTCACACTGGGAAGTCCAGGAAATACACTGATGTAGGGGTCTTTACATGAAGAGGGTGGGAACTCTGAGACCAACTCCTCCCTTTTGCTGTAGGAGGAAACAGACCCAGTGAGGCCAAGTGCCTTGTCCAAGGTCAGAGGGCCAGTTCGGCAGCAACAGGAGACCAGAGCCACGTGGCACGTCTCGGCTTCCCTTCATCGCTCTAAATTAATCATACAGATGAGCCTGAGTATATCGAGCTAACAGTCTCATAAGGCCCTTTGACAGGACCAGGCCTGCAAAAGCTATTTTTTCCTGTTAAAAAAAATGAAAGAGAATAAACTTCTTAAGGCCTTGGTTTCAAGAGGTCCCTGCAGCCTGGAAAAAAAATAAACCCTGCCCCACTCAGCAAGCACATGATTTATTGGGATTACAGTCCTATAAGCAATGTCTTAACAACACGGAACAGGAAACGCCTCCAATTTCCAGCTCAAAGCAGGCTCTGTTCTTCATTGAGATGGGCAGGGGCCTCTGGAGAAAGTCAGGCTGGCAGATGGGGCACAGGCCTGGAGCCGGAGGCCATACGACCTGAGCCGCAGGCATGAGAAGGCCTTGTGCTTCTGTCTCCAGCCTGCAGGCATGTCTCCTCTGTGCCCACCCATGCAGGACTGGGCACGGACAGTCGGGCACACCCTGGATATGCCCACTGGCTGGATAAGGCCTTGAGACCCAGCCTGAGCTCAGTTCTGGGAAAACTGGGCTGCAATTCTTAACTTCCACCCTTGCAGGGGGCACAGAGGGCTCCAGGAAGCAGGCCTGGGAGGGTTGGGGAGGTCCATGATGCCTTAGCCCACACGCTAAAGAGATTTCCCCATCACCCTATAAGCTCAGCCCACACAGCCTGTGAGCACACCCCAGTCTAGGAGTGGAATCTCACATGGGCCGGCCAGAGAGCTGCCGATGATGGTCAAGGCAGGCGGCGGCCAGAATGTCTCCCCCTCAGCCCTCCATTCCTCCACGGACTTTGCACCCCCTCTAGCGGGAGCCACCGCCGAGCCGTGGACAGCGTGGGGCCATCTCCCCGCATTCCCCCTTCTCGGGAGCTCGCGGAGGAGCGCGTGCCCCCACACCCCTCCCGGCCGTGCTGTCGGGGCCGGGGAGGGAGAGCAAAACAGCGAGGAAGACACCAAGCGTTCCCCAATCAAGTGGCAGCTCCGCCAGCAGAGACTTCTCCGGGGGCTCAAGGCTGGCCCTGCCATCGCTGGCTCGGGGACCCTCATCACAGGCGCCCTGAGACCTCCAGACGGCCGCTGCGGCCCGACACCAAGCCCAAACACCCATGGAGAATAAAACCAACATTGTCCCACTGCAGTCAGGGTCCACTCCCAGCACAAAGGGCTCAATTCTAGTCCAATTCACATCTTGGACTAATTATTTTTCTAGAATTGCTTGGTAAACCAGGATGGCTTGGCCCAGCTTAGAGACAGAGTTGGCGGGCATCTCCCATCTGACCCCCAGGCCTGTCTTCTCCAGCGGCCACGCTGCCTCGGAACTGGAGCTGACCCAAGGCAGAATCTGCGTGGGGTCAGGTGACTTCTGTCAGAGGCAGGCCTTGGGGCTTTGTGGGGAGAAATATACTTTTCTTATTAAAACTCATCTGGTACAGATTAGAGGCACTAGAACCTCCCCCCTCACCCAGATATGCATATGGATATGAATTTAGAATACAAGCAAGTCATGACTGGCTGTGAGCCCCTTCCCTGCCCCTTCCCAGTGGTGCCCTCAGGCCCCAGGGAAGCCAACGTGGGCAGCAGGACGGGAGGTCGACTGTGTGACCATGAGGGCATCCTGTCCTGCCTCCTGAGGCATCCAGGCTAACAAACACTAACAACTACCAGGTACAGAGCATTTGCTACGCACCTGGCACTGTCTTAATAAGGCCTTTGCATCTATTGACTCACCTAATGGTCATACCTACTTCTTGAAGCAGGTATGTTACTGTCCCCACTTTACCCGTGGGGACACTGGGGGCCGGAGAGGTGACGTGCCCTGTCACGCAGTACTGGCAGAGCTGGGAGGCGGGCCCGGGCACAGACCCCAGCGTGCAAGCTCACCGCCTCAGCTCAGTACCCCGGCCCTGGCCTTCCAGCTCCTGGGCCCACCGGCTCCTTCACCTCAGGGGTGATGGGTATGAGGCACGGCAGCCACAGAACATGTCAAAGGGACCACTTTTAGAGGGACGAGGAATCCTACGCAGCGGCACGGGCAGTGGGAGTGAACTAGGACAGGCTCAGCGAGCAGGGACATCGGGCCGCCCTAGGGTCAGCGGCCTGAGCAAAGTGCCTCTGCCTGGCGCCCGCGGGCAGTGGGAAGCCCCCCCTGCCCACCCGGCCGAAGCCGGTCTCCATGCGGCCTGCCAGCCCTGCGCCCTCGCAGCACCTGACCCATTTGTAATCCTCCTTCTTCTCAGAATGTAATTTCTTTGAAAGTTGAGAGTGCTTTGCTTGCTGACGTTTCCCATCCCCCAGCCCAGGAGCCCGCTGTGAGAAGCGCCATCTTTGAATTTATAAGTGCACGGTGCACTTCTCACTCCCGGAGGCACGGCTTGCTGGCGGTGAGTGTGTTTGCAGGGAGCTGCTTTTACTCCAGAACGCTCTGCAGGCCCAGAGCTTGCAGTCAGGTGGACGTTGACTGGCAAACTGCTTGGCCCATTCTTGGAGGCTTGAGTTGGCTTGGGTATTGGCAAATGGTTCTCTTTGGGAAAACACAAAATACTTCCCAAGAAAGAGATAACCATTTCAAAGGAGAATTTTCTACCCAGGACCAGTTTCCTGGGGGGAGATCGATCCACTGGAGCTAAGGCCATTCCTGGGAGGCAGCAAGGATGCTGGGCAGGGGCTTCCCACGGAGGGGGGACAGCAGACGCGGGTCTGCAGATGTCGGTGTGGCCTTGAGCCTCAGTCGGGGGGACACAGCCATCCGTCTCCAGGGTGGCATCTCATGTAGGCAAGATGACGTAGATTCCAGTGGAAACTGCACGCAGGGCACCACACAGCAGGAACTCAGGGCACTGGGCCCACTTCTCAGACCAAAGCCCCCCTGGGTGGCAGCCTGGCAGGCAGGCAGCCGGTCCAGCAGGACAGGGATCGCTGCTGCCCACACACCTGGCAGGGGGCGGTGTGAACGCAGGCCTCTCGCCACTCCGGTGGGGAGCGGCTCACTTGGCCTAATGGCCACGCCTCACCTACAGGGCTCACTACTACAATGTATGAGAGAGCCATTTCCTCACCCATGCTTGGCATCTGTGATGGCTGACAGGAGACAGCAAGCTCTTGCAACATATGGAAGCCAGCCAGGCCAGGGCCACCGACCTGGCCACTGACACACGCTCCTCCCCGTGGTGCAGGGCCTCCCACACCAGCCAGAGGAGGACAAGAGGGTGCAGGCTCCCAGGACTCGACCCTGCCTTCTGCATCAGCACCCCAACTGTAGCCTTAGGAGGACTCTGGCACTGGCTTCTGAGCAGCAAAGCCACACTGCTGAGGGCCTACTATGTGCCAGGTAAGCATGAGGTCCTTCCGTATGCATTACGCTTTAATACAGCCACTCTGCAAGAAAGGTATAATTATTAGACTGCATTTATGAATGTGGAAACTGAGCTTTGAGAGCCTTGGACACATGTAGCTAGCCAACGACGATCTGTCTTGCTCTAAAAAGAAAAAAAGAAAAAGATTCTGGTGTCTTTCATGAGCCCAATGGCCACCCATGAGATGCCCTGAGCCTGCTGCTGGCGGAGCACCGTGAGGCAGGCGTGATGGCGACAGGGCTCCCCTCCACGGGCCCCTCACGCTTGCCCCAAACCCTAGCTTCTGCACGGCCTCAGCAGCTCTGAAGCCAGCAGGGAACTGGACTTGGCCCCAAAGCCTCAGGGGTGTGCTCTGGGCTCCTTAAGGGACTTCTTCCCCCAAATCTCAAATACTAAAGCAGCAGAGGGGGCATGGGGAGCACGTCACAGACGGCTGTCAAAGGCGCCTGGTCTCACGGGAGGAGTGAGATCTGAAGAGCTGCCTGGTAGTCAAGTAGAGGCAGACCAGAAACCAGCCCGGCCTGACTGCAGACGTCACCTGAGCTCTATCCTGCCACTGGCCTCTGTGTCAGCAGTCAACAGCTCAGCCTCAGAGCGGCCTTCTTCAAACTCAATTCCCTTCGCCACTGGGACTTCCCAGCACTGGGGCGCTTGCTGGGAACCTGGCGCTGTCGCGGACAAAAGGGATTGTGGCTGCGCCATTACAAAAACACTCCAAATGAATGAAGCCGCCGGCCTGGCCTTTCCCAGTCTTGCCCTTTTCTGTGCGGACCGGTGGGCCCAACAATGGGGCAGGAAGTCAGAGGCAACAGGCGGCCCCTGGAGGCCTTGTCAAGGCTGGGCAAGGGTCCTGTCCTGTCTCCATCCCGTTATCTGGCACTGCCACTTCCTTTGTCTGCTCCCAGGTCCTGGCTCACTCCTTCTCGGATGCCGGACAGATGCCCACCCTCCGGCTGGCCACTCCGACCAGTGAACTCAAGTGTGTTGGGGACGAGGTCCAGAGTATTTGAGAGCAAGCTGCCCGAGTCACAGTGGGTAGAGGGAAGGGGGGTGCCAACCAGGGGGCCCGGCTCCTAGGGCCTTGCCTTGCTGTATCACCCTGGACGATGGGAATGTACCGTGTTATTATGACCGAACCTCCCTGCTGGAGCTCAGATCTGCCTCTTCCCGTGAACTTGGCCTGATCTCGGGCAACCAAGGCCTCCGTCTGCTCACCCGCACAGGGGTGTGGTAACAGCTTCTTCCAAGAACTACTTTGAGGATCTCCTATAGAGTCATATATTTAAAGTGCTTTATAAACTGTAAAGCTTTGTCTAGGTGCTTCTAGCCCGTGTTAAAATAAATCAGATCATATCCTTCCCAAGCTCAACCCTTGGCAACGGCAGCCCGAGGACGTGTGTGCTCTAAGGCCAAGCCAGCAGGACGGGACCCATTCCTTCGGAGGGTGTCTGACGCCAAGGGACGCGGGACCCTTTCCTTCAGAGAGGGTGTCTGACGCCCGGGGACGCGGGACCCTTTCCTTCGGAGGGTGTCTGACGCCCGGGGACGCGGGACCCTTTCCTTCGGAGGGTGTCTGACGCCCGGGGACGCGGGACCCATTCCTTCGGAGGGTGTCTGACGCCCGGGGACGCGGGACCCATTCCTTCGGAGGGTGTCTGACGCCCGGGGACGCGGGACCCTTTCCTTCGGAGGGTGTCTGACGCCCGGGGACGCGGGACCCTTTCCTTCGGAGGGTGTCTGACGCCCGGGGACGCGGGACCCGTTCCTTCGGAGGGTGTCTGACGCCCGGGGACGCGGGACCCGTTCCTTCGGAGGGTGTCTGACGCCCGGGGACGCGGGACCCGTTCCTTCGGAGGGTGTCTGACGCCCGGGGACGCGGGACCCTTTCCTTCGGAGGGTGTCTGACGCCCGGGGACGCGGGACCCTTTCCTTCAGAGGGTGTCTGACGCCCAGGGACGCGGGACCCATTCCTTCAGAGGGTGTCTGATGCCCAGTCTGCTCGGTCTGTGAGCCAGTGGGTGGGTGAGACACCGTTTTTAGAGTTATTTGACATTCTCATGTGCTGAGCTGTGATATATTTATACTTTATACGTGTCTCTGTCCAAAATGGTCCTCATTTAATTAGTCCTTATTGACATGCAGTCCACCTCATCTTCTCTGTCACTCGCCTGGTTCCCTGGCTACTGTCAGGGCTGAGTGTAGAGGGAATTAAGGGCAGGGACTGAAGGACAGGTATATGAGAGAGAGAGAAAGCATGCATTTTGCATAGATGCAACTTTTAAATTCACATTTTTTTGGATTATTTATGCATTAAACACTATTCAGTTACTTTAGTCCTTTGCTAGGCTTATAAAAACAGTAATTACACTGGTAACAGTAGCTGCCATTCCTGAAGAGCTTACTTTGTGCAGAGTCCTTTAACTGTACTGCCTCATCTGATTCCTACAAAAACCTTTGGAAGTGGGTCAATCCTTTCTCCGTTTAAACTTGGGAAAAGAGGCCTGAGAAATTAAATAACTTGCCCAAAGTCACACAGCTAGTAAACGGCCGAGCAAAGACCCCACCTGTATCATACCTAGTCTTTCTGACTCCAAAGAGCCCAACCTCTAGGCTCTGCAGCCTGTTGCATTAACTGAGCAAAATACTTAGCAGCTTACTGCGTGCCAGCGACTGCTCTGTGTGCTGGGGACACAGCGGGAGAAAGCTGGCGCGTGGTACGGATGCTCCGGAGGGCTGAGGTGGGGGGCAGTCAGACAAGTAGAAAGTGCCAAGGGGAAGGTAATTTCAGACAAAGGAAGGTGCTCTGAAGAAAATAAAAGTGAGTAAAGTGATGGCGAGACTGGCATGGGACGGAAGCTCCATGTGTGCACCGCAAACCACGAACAGGCCCCATCAGAGGTCACTAAAGGCACCAGCCTGGGGCTACGTGGCAACAAGAACTTAATCCACCCAACAGCTATTCTTATTTCTCTTCCTCCCATTTTGGGTAAACAGATGGGAATTTAATGCACAAAAAGGGGGAGAAAAGAGCTTAACACTGCAAATCTTGAAATGGTATTTAAGGGAACCACAAGCCAGTAGCATAAAGCCACCACTGCCATCATCTCTATTATTTGATATGAAAACACTTTCGCAAGCTGAGCAAAAGATTAACGAGCCCACTTCTTCAGACTGAGCACACAGCCTCTCGGTGGGCACCTCCTATTTATGTAAAATGCTCATCTGAGGGGCAACGCTCCTCCCCGTCTGCATCTGGAACGGAACAAAGAGGTGCCCCTCCAGCCCAATGCCCCACTGGGGCCGGGGGCATTTCCCCAGGGCTTGGGGAGCGCCCTCAGGAAGAAGCACTGCTCGGATCCTCACTTTACACAGGAGGAAACCAAGGATCAGAGAGGAAATGGGACTTGCTCTGAGTAGAGCTGGAGGAGGGCTCCCCCCATGCCATCCTGAAGGACACACTTCCCCAGGACATGCTTGAGCCCCACCAACGCATTTGCCTGGATACACACCAATCAGTGGCAACTAAAAACAGCAAACCAAACCCCACCTAATTCTCGTGTTTGTAAAATGTAGATCCATTTTTGTCTCAGAATATGCATTTTGAAACGACAAAAATCCTTCTGTGGTTTTTGCTGCCCAAGCCACCCCACCTGTCCCAACCTCCCGTGGCTGTCCATGAGGGCCCAGTGACAATGCCAGTCTGTTCTCTGCCATCCCCCCACTACTCCAGCCTTCTCAAAATCTTCCTGAAGACGCCGGTGATGACGACTGGTACACCGTGTGCCAGACACTAGGCTAAGTGCTTTATGGAGACTGACACAGCCAAGCCCCCAACTCCCCACATGCCCGAGGCCACCCAGCTCACAAGCGGCCGGGCTGGGACGGAATCCAGGCAGGCTGCAGAGCCCGAGGGCCGAACTAACGCATTATCAGGCAACCAAGCTTTCTCCTACACGGGCTGGTGGGTTTGCTCGTTTGTTTTCTTCCATCTTGTTTTTGCCTCCCGCATTAGGCTAGAGCCTCACTAAGCTGCTCTTCGTAATTCTCTTATGTCCCTTCCTCACTGATTCACAGAACTACAGGAAGAAATGTGAGTTAATAAGTAAAGCACTTAAGATGTATCTGTCGCTTACTATGTGCTCTGTAAAGGCTAGTCATAATTAGCGGTGGGAGTGGCGACATGTAAGTCACAATAGCGGTCGTACTAATTATTACTGGTAGTGGTGGTAGCAGTCGTATTAGTAATGTGAGTAGTAGCATTAACGGTTGTATTAGGAACAGTTGTATGACCAACCCAGATGCCAGCTGAGAACCGCATTTACGAAACGTCATTCCGTGTCCATGAGGAGAGCTTATTCTGCGTGTCGAACGTGTCATCTACACATGCTGACGATCATGAGGAGGAGGAGGACGTACCACCATGTAATAAGTACTTGTTATGTGCCAGGCACTGACGTAAGCGCTGTGCCGGGTCACCTCGTTTACCCCGGTGGCCATCTCATGATCTCTCCCATCTACCGGTGATGAGGAGGAGACGGAGGCCTGGAGAGATGAGCCGACAGGTCAGACCACCCGCCGGAAGGCAGCGGGAAGAGCCTCGTGGAATCCGTCCCCACTCCAGCAGTCCCCAGAGCCGTAGGCGTGGCCTTCCGGTGCAGCGGAGGGGACCGTGGGCACTGACACCTTTGCGGGCTCCAGCGCATCTAAGTACTGTTTGCTCACACACTTGCTGGAAACTTCTTGGTCAGCGGGACACAGAACAGGGCGGTCAGGCCAGACACACACTGTCTTCCGCCAGGATCTCATCTGGACCAGGGCTTCAACCTCTGAGGAGGCCCAGTAGCCTCAGCAATGATGTCCAGGGGAACCGGGGAGTAAGACCGGCAATCAAGCCAGCCCTTCTGAACCTGCTGGCGGGGCAGAGCCACACACCAGACCAGCCCAGGCAGGACGGCAGGATGGCCTCCCCTCATAGCATCCAGGCGAGCGGCATGGGAGGTGCTCCGTGGAGCCTCCCGCTCCCCTCTGAGGGGCTCAGGTGCTGAGAGGTGAGGGGTAGGGAGAGACAAGTAAAACCCAGCCAATCTCGGGAACCGCGGAGCTAGATGCCAGGACAGGGCCTTGTGGGCCCAGCCCAGGCCTCCCTTTACATGGGCCCCGAGGTCCCAGCTCCCTGGGCAGCTTCCCTCTGTACCCCATTTCCTCACCCTCAGGCTCTGCCACGCCGCTCTTTCTGTCTCTCCTAGGTGCCACGGGCCCTCTGGCCTCAGTCTCTGCATGTGCTCTTCCTCTGCCTAATGCAAATAATTGTCTTAATAATCAGAGTAGCTAATATTTAACATTTACTGTCCCCTGAACCATTCTAAAAGTGGTGTTAACCGGTTTAGCCCTCACCCCTTATAGATGACTATAAAGACTAATGTTAGTTGTGCATAGACCCTGAGCTCCACAGAGATTAAGGGATTGGCAGAAGGCTCTAAAAGCAGGAAGCAGCAAGTCAGATGTCAAATGCGTGTCTTTGAACAGCAGTTCCCCCCTCAGACAGGGCTCTGGTTGGCTAAGTGATCATGGCGGCAGACACCCTAGGCTCCATCTCAAATCAGACTCCAGCTAGGCTCCCGGGCTCCTGCTAGCCTGGTGCCCTGAACACCAGCAGGCCCAGGCCAACAGGTTGTGTCCCCTCCATGAAGAGGCCCTGTGCAGGCTGGGAGAGAAAAGCAAGAGGCCAGGGCCTACGGCTTAAGCAAATGGACCAGTTTGTGGGCAAGTGGTCCACCGTCATTCCCAGTGTTCCCAGACATTCCTCAAGGGTCTGGCTTTCCTGCTGCTAGTGGTGTCAGGTGCATTTGGGGGTACCACTGGTGAGCCCATGCTCCCCTGCACCTGGGGGTCCAACACAGAAAATGGTTTACCCCCATCTACCTCTGCACCTCTAACTGTATCTTTCTCCAGGGGCTCTGCTTGATGAAGCTTTCTTCCGGCAATTTGCTAGCAAGCTGGCAGACCTGCAGCTGCTCCTGCATGTCCACACAGCCTTTCCCCCCGGCTTCCCAAACTCCTCATTTGCAGGAGGAAGAGGACTGAGGAGGTCTGCCCAGGATGCTATTCCAGCTAACTCATCCCTCTGCCTCCAGGCATAGCTAGCAAGGACCATGTTTAGACAGATGGTTGTCCATTCTCCTCTGGACCTCAGGGGAGGGACACTCCCCATCTCCCTGGGGGACCCTGGATCTCTGACAGCAAGTTCTTTCACTTTCTGGGCTTGGTCTCGGGTGATGACATGCCCTGCAGGGCGGCAGCTGTGACTAATCCTGTGTTTGGGACCCTGCCTTGTGTGTCGCTGGTGCCTGTAATGCAAGGAAGGCGTCCTGGGAGGGTGCAGGGAGGCCCGTCTGCGGGGTCCTCCCCGTGAGGTAAGGGAGGCGTCCTGGGAGAGCTCGAGAGGCAGGTGGGGAGGAGGTGGCCCCAAAGGCAGACCCACCCAGGTTGTCTTAGAGCTTTAGGGCTGGTCTCAGCAGCCAGGTGGGAAAGCTCTGGCCTGGCATGGTGAAGGACAATGGCTTTCAGGCCAGAGAGACCTCGTTTGAATCCCTGCCCAGCCACTTGGCAGCTAGGCGCCCCTGCACCCCTCCCTGCCTTGTGCCCACCTTTGTAATATGGACACAATGCCAGCACCTACCTTGCCCAAAGAATCAGAAGCGCCCTGTAAAGGAAGAGCTGCCTGCCTTTACTTCTGTTACCTTACCTCGTCCTCCATCTCACAGATGAGGAGCGTGAGGCACGGAGGGCCTGTGCCAAAGGACCCAAGCCAGGCCCCCACTCCAAAGCCTGGGCTCTCTGCCCGGTGGCTGCCTGCTCCCTGGGGCGGCACTCGGCAGTATGCTGGGGTGCCTTCTGATCGCTTGCCTGACCCGCCACCCGGAGCTCCCGCTGTCTCTGCAGCTCCCTCCTCTCACCATCTCTTCTCCCAAACCCAGGGCAGAGGCTCCGGGGAGAAGGGCCCCTGAAGGAGAGATGAAGGCCTCACTGGACAGCGTGGGGGCGACACGTGGCTTGGCGGGGGATGCCATGACCAGCTTCATGCCGGAAGGATGAAGGGCCCTGTATCAGCACAGGTGTAGTCACACAGAGCCCCCAGCTGGAAGGAAGAAGGGTAATTTCCCCAAAGCCGAAGTCTATGAGCACAGATTGAGTGGCACCGTCAGTGGGGCCACGGGGCCAAGCCCATGCCGCCAGACCGAGCTCCTCAGCCCAGGGAGCAAGGCAGCAGCACAGGCCCCTTACCCCAACACACCCAGACATCCCCAAACAGAAGGCCTCTGGGGCCACACACTGGCCATCACACCTGAAATCAGAGGCTCTGTCCAGTTCTTGCTGGGTGGACCTGGCCCCATGTTCCTGGTGTGGGACAAGAGGGAGGAATTTCAGGGGAATGAGGTGAAGTGTGGGGGGAGAAAGAGGCACACAGATATCTTCAGATACACACGAGCAAAGCTGCGTCAGCCTGAAGTCTAGCAAAGCCCAGCTCCTCTGCACCCAAGGAGAGTCTCTCCCCAGAGCTCTGGTGAGGCTACAGGACTGGTGCCTCCGGGAGGCATGCAGTCAGCCTGCAGTGGCATGTGAGCTCAGGGGCGCCCGGGAGAGGCCAGCTAGGCTCCACAGGGCCTCCCGGGTGGGTCCGAGCTCGGCAGCACCCACTGGAGCAGCCAGGAACTGGGCCACCAGAGAGTGGCCAGGCTGTCTCCTGGCCTGGGTATTTTTAGGGTGTCCTCCTTTTAGTGCCCACATCTGCAGTGTTTGGATTCTTTGTTCCTAATGGGGGCTCCAATTTCTCGTGTGTCTGATACTCACTTGAAATGACTCACGGAAAAATGCCGTGGCTGCCACTTGCTTTGGGCCACAGACACAGTGGTGATTCTTAAATAATGAGACGCCTGACCATAGACACGTGTGTGTGTCACTACTGGAGACCAGCTGGTACAGTCACAGGCAGACAGCAACGTGGTCATTCAGAAGTCCTGCAGCTGTGCGGTGGGGGCCCAGGGGCTGAGAATCTTCCCAGGAGGAAACCAGAGCGCAGCCACAGAGACGTCCAAGGGCTTCCAGGCACAACCGCCGCCGAGGAGCACCTCCCTGGCCTGCCTCCCGGCCGACAGCCACGGTCAGGGCCAGAGGGCCAAGCGGCAGGCCAGGGGCCGGGCCCGAAGAAGGCTCCCTGTCCTCTCCCCTAGCCACCTCGGCTCTGGTGTCCAGGCCTGGTCTGGCTCCCTCAGGGATCTCCCAGGGAAGAAGCAAGCCTCCTCCTCCCCCGCCTGCCTTTCCAGATGTTTTCCTCGCCCCTTCTCCTTCCCAGCCAAATCCAGCAACCACAACGATTTCTCCACAAAGCAGAAACAGCTGGCACTTAGGGCCTGCCTGCTGGTCCCACCTCCCTGCTGGGCGCTTCCTTCGGGATGCCCGGGGCCTCCACCTGGTTCCCTCTGGCTCTGTGACCCACCTTGGCCCTGCCTTCACTGTCCATCTGCCAGAGAAAGAAGACAACAATGATCTCACACGGATGCCAGGAATAATTACAGCCGGGGCAGCACCCACCACTGCGTGTCTGGGCCGGGCCACCACCCCTCTATGGCTCTTGTAATGACCGTCAGTCTTGGGTAATGGTTATGAGCAGAGCCTCCTCGGCCTCCCCAAGTCACTGATCTCTCTCTGCCTCTACTTTCTCACCTATAAAATGGGCCCGTGAAGAGCATCCATTTCCTGGAGGGGGCGTGACACGAGTGCACAGGGCCCAGCACATAGTAAACGCTCAGTAAGTGTTGATTAGTACTGTCCTCGCGGCTGTTCCACGACCGCCCTCAGGTCTGCAGCCGAGGACACTGAGGCTCAGGGAGGTCTGGAACCTTGTACAGAGGTCTCAAGGTCCACACGCGCCAGAGTCGCTGTTTGTGCCCAGGCAACCTGCCCCCTGGGCCACGGCGTCCCCAGCTCTCAATGTTTCCCGTGTGTCTGCAGGACTTCCAGTGTTTTCCCAATGGCTGTTTTTATGAACTGGGGTGCAGGAACCTACCTTTGCTCCTTTGTCTCCTGTGACTGTGGAGAAATGGGCCACTGGGGAGGAGGGCCTGGCTGTGGAGTGGGCGTGAGGACCACAAAGGTGATGAGACCAGGGCCACCCAGACACAGTGGGCGCCCGGGGTGTGGCTGGGAAGGTTGCAGCATTCTCTGTGTCAGGGTCTCAGATCACCTTCCCTGAGGATGGGCCCTGGGGCCCGGAGCTCCCCTGCGCCAGGGCCTGCTGTGCAGTGGGATATACCCAGCCAGGGCTCCCTAAGGCAACAGCAGGCGCTTCCCGCTCCCTGGGCCTGCTCACAGCTCCTAAGCCACGGTCAGACCCTGACTTGGGTGGTCAAGTGTGGCCTCCAGGTGAGGCTAATGCCAGCATATATGATATTTGGGCAACTTATAAAAAAGCCTCCTCTCTACGCTGACAGTTTTTTAAAGGCAGCCCTCTAAGTAAGACCAATTAGAAAAGGCACCCAGTCCTCAGGCTGACATGGCCTCATGTGTATCCCCCCATGCCCCTCACGGGGCCTTTTTATGCAGTATAAAACTGCACGTCTGTTCTTAGCAGCTCTGCTTCCAGCTGGAGAAGGGCTAGGGCCGTGTCAAGAGAGCACTAGCCTGGGAGCCGGCAGGCCTGGATCCTGGGGCTATTCAGCCCCTAACCTGCTGGAGACCAAATCACCTGCCCGAGCTATGGCGTCCGGCCTGTGAGACGGCTGGAGGGGGTGAAACATGCCTTCGATTCCTCACGGTGATAAATAACAGTGACATGAGCATGATCAGGAAATGCCGGCGCCCTCCGTGCTGTAACAGAGGGTAGTTACCACCCAAACACTGTCCTAAGTGCTTTTCCTCGGAGCTATAGTTCACGTGGTTCTCACTGCCTCCATTCCGGGTAGGCCACTGAATCCCACAGAGCCCAGGAAGTGAGTGCTAGAGCTGACAAACCCCGTGGGGCCCAAGCCCATTCTGAGCCTCAGTGACTCCCACATGCGACATTAGCACAGAGTAGACAAAATCCCACCACGTGCCAGGCCTTCATCTGTCTGAATTCTTAGCCCACCGCATGCCAGCCGCCTCCTCACAGGCACGCAGATGGGCACAGGGCTCTTCACCTAGCCGGTCAGCCAGCACACACTGGGTGGTATGCCCCACTAGGTATGACGATCCCTACCGTTCATTGTTCAGGGCCATTCTTGGGGGGTCCAGGTTGGGGTTCTCCATGGACTCCATCTGTGGACACCGCAGGAAATAGTAGAGTGTGTGGAGGGCATCGGGGGACCAGGTGATGGGCTGTGGTGGCTGGCGGACCTGGCGGGCAGGGCTGGAGCCAGGACACAGGGGGTGGCGCCCCTGCATGTGGTGCATGGCGCGGGAGACCAGGTCACCTGGTGGGAGGGCAGAAAGGAGAGAGGAAAACAAAATCTGGGTGCACAGGCCACATTCTTCCAAGGATACCTGTAGCCAGAGAGTAACAGCTCCCTTTCCCTGTGCATAATTACTGTTTATGCTAGAGCCAACAGCCTGAGGTGGAAACTGTCACCTAGACACACAGTAACAATTGCATTTCCCTTTCATTTCCAGTCTTGCTTGAACAGCTGAATGAAACACTTGGCAGGGCCCAGCTCCTCCAGACCTTATGCTAACGTGGTTTCTTTTTCGACATCCCCACTCTCTCCGCCACCCCACGGGGCTTTCCCCAGCTCTTTGACCAGTGTAATCTCTCTGGGCCTCTCCTCCGAGCCTCTAACAACCAGCACCAGGCTGCGTGGTGACCGTCCCCTGTGCATCCTGTGCAAAGCCTGGGTACTTCAGCAGAGAAGGTACCTCCATCTCCATCACCTCATGTAAAACTACTGCTTCCGCCACCGAGCGCTCACTGTGTACCAGGCGTCCCATTTCTCAGAGATAGGATTCAATCTGCTCCTTACAATGCTGGGGTCAAGTTTTATTCCTATTTCACAGGTGATGAGATCGAGGCTTATCAGGCAGATACACATTCACTGGTCCCGCGCATTTCCCTTGTCACAGGGAGGCCCCTGTGCACAGAGGTTAACTCACCAAGGTCGTGTGGCTGGTAAATGGTAGAGTCCAGATTTGAATTCAGGCCTGTTTGACTCCAAAGTCCATGAATGGACTGTGACCCAGACCTGCCCAGCTGGTCTGTGGGGTCCTCAGGTCCCCATATCCTGTGCTGTGTTTCTGCCCATGTCTTTTCAATATCCTCCCAGTCTGGGACAGGAAACGTCCCATTATTGTGTGAGGCCACAATGCTGAGAAAGGATGGGTGAGTGGCCCCAGGCACCTGCAGGCCCCTCTGTTCTGGGAACAGTGGAGCCGCCTTTCCATCCTCCTCAGGCCTGAGAACTTAGGGGGCCTCCCTGGGGTCAGCTTCCCCCCATCTGTGGCAATTCTTTAAAGATAGCCCCCTCTAGAGAATGCCTCTGGACAAGGCTGACTCTAAAGCAGGAGAAATGAGCAGGTTTTAATTTGCTAAGTGAAGCGTCATTCAATGTATGGCAGAACCAATACGTTCATTTATTCCATTAATCTTCATTATACAGCTTCTGTGAGTCTGGTATGCTGTTTCATTGAGTCCTGGTACCCTGTACAGGGTCTACTGCATAAAAGATGCTCAGCAAACATTTAGAGAAAAACAGCCTTATACATTTATTTCATTTTAAAATTAGCTTTTGGTGGGGCTTGACTTGAGCCCGTTAGCTGCCAGGTTCCCCTGTGACAGCCCCAGACACACCGTGACACTCTTGGAATTGGAGACCCCCGCAGGTAAGAGTCTCTGTGCCCCCACCCCCAGGTCCTCACCCCTCTCTCCAGGCCGAACTCTGCTCACCTCTGCGGCTGTAGCTCAGCTGCCTGCATCCCTCCCGGCAAACCCTCCCGGCAAACCCCAGGGCCAGCAGGCTGAGGGCAGTGAGTTCCTGGCACCTGGCGCCCATCTCCAAGATGCTGATTTAATTGGTCTGGAGCAGGACCCAGGCAGCTGTGAACAATTTTGTAAAAGTTCCCTTGGCCAATCTAATGTCTGGTTTGAGAATTACCAGGTAAGTGGATGGACAACAGCATAGGTTTCAGAGTCAGAGACGCCTGGCTTCAAATTAGGGTTCTGCGACTTCCAACCTGTGTACCTTACATAAGTTATTTATCAGAGCCCTGGTTTCCTTATCTTTAAAATGAAAATAATCGTATCTAACCTAAAAATTGTGAGGATTCAAACAAAGAGCAAAGGTAAAAGCACTTAACATCATGCCTGACACAAAGTGCTTGAGAAAGGTCAACTATGACTCCATTATGATGACTGTCCTAATGTGATTACTCCTCTGTCCTTCAGGCCACCTCCCACGGTGCTCTTCCTCCCAGGGCATCCGCCCCACATTTCCCAGGAGAGGCTAGTACGCCCTAGGATGCCAGATCGCAGCCCTGCCCTCAGGCGCCTGGGTAGTAGAAACCAGCACCAGCAGCCCCAAGGCCAGCCCATCTCCCAGGAGCTAGGTGTGCAGATAAGGGTGTGGCAGTGGGTTGAAACCTGGATCCTGTTTCTCCAGGTCTAAATGTCATAACTTTTGGCAGGACTGCAGCACCACAAGGAGAAGTCAAAGTCTCCCAGATAGTATCAAAGAGATCTTGTGGAAATATCATTTCAAAGGCTTAACAAGGTAGAAGTCATTATCCTTAATCGTATTTATGATTGTTTTATTGTTATGGGTCTAGAACTCTTTGGCAGCACATTTCCAGCCAGAATGCAGGCAAGAAAATCAAGAAAAAAATGGAAACGACTCCTAAGGGTTCCCTAAAGGGAAGCCAAGTACAGAGAGAGGGCTTCTGAAGATTCAGGGAAACCATAAAAGCAGCAGAATGGCAGCTGAAGATGGTGGTCCCTGGAGACTTTGCTGCAGACCCAGCTGCGTGCCATCAATTTCTCTCAAAGACCAAAATTCCTACAGACAGATGCCTGCAGACAACTCTGATCAGGTATCTAAAAACTTACACTGTTCTGCACCCTCATTTATGGCCAAAGAAAGCTGTTCACTTTGAATGTTCTCCCTGGGGGATTTCTTCCCTGTCACCTTATATTTTCTAAGCTTCATGATAGACAAGAAAACAGACAAAATCTCATTTCATCTCTCCTTCCATGGGAAGGGCATGTCCGTTTTACAGATGAGGAAACAGGCTCACAGAAGTTGAATGATTTGTCCCAGCTGCAAAACCAGTAAGTGCATCAGACAGGACTTTATGCGGGGTCCCTGAGTCCCCGCTGCACGCCCTAGGCTACTGCACCTGTGCTCTGTAACGTGTGGTCTGCAAACTGGGACAGGTTTGCAAGCTTGTCTGTTACTGGTTCACAAGTGAATTACAGAAATTGAGAGAACTTTACTAAAGTCCCACAGCATTTTGACAGAGTGATTTTATGTCTACCTAACCTAAGTGTTTAAAAAAAAATTGGCTTGTATTTTGCATGTCTTTTATTTCATTTTTCTAGATATTCATTTTTATTGTGTTTTATAAAAGTTTCAGTCTGCAACAGAGTGGAGGGGGATAAGCTCCCCGGCCCGCCACCACAGCTGGTTGTGGGGTGGCCCAGATTGGGCTGCATTCTTGGTTTAGCATGGGTGGGCACTCAGAGCTGCTTCTGAAATTATATTGTACTTGAAAATCAACTGATCCTGAGCTCAGTGAAACTGCAGGTCCGAAGCCCAGAAACACCCAGGAGGCATGGGAGATCTAGCCCTCAGTGCTTGTTAATCATGAGAACTTTGATTAGAGGTGCTACAGGTTTCACTCTGGTCTGTCTGATCCTCATTATGAGCCATCAAATAAAAACAGCAGGAGAGTCTGGAATTTAACACTGTCTTGGAAAGGAGGCCTCCACCATCTGGCTACCTGTCAAAGAAGTGTTTTGTTTAGTTTGTAGTCCCTCCTATTTGCACTTTCACGGGGCAGACAAGGACAGAGAAATATACAAGGGCCCCTGCTCCCTGGCACTTGGATCTGATACAAGAATGAAATGTCCTAACTTACGTGGCGGGCTGGGCTTGGGGAGGTGCAGGGAGTTAATGCACATTAAAGCCGGGGTAAACTTGGAGAGGCAAGGAGTGCAGTGCCAAGTATCACCAGCCTCATTAAGTTCCTCAGCCTCAGAAAAGCTGCACTACCTGCTCCCACCTGCGTCTCCTCCCTCCTTCCTGGGGCTGAGCAAAATCCCTGGTTTCAGAGTGAGGGAGCTGGGCACACCTGGCATGTGACACGGCTTGCTTGGCTGTCTGTGAACAGATGCTATTTGCCTGCTCCTTCTTTGCTCTGAGGAGTGGCCGGGCCAGGATGCGTGCCAATCCTACATGGGTTTTAGGAGGCAAACACTGGAAGACAGGGGGCCCATTCCTCCTAACACACACACACACACACACACACACACCATCAGGGACTGTTCTCATCATGGGGATACAGTACAGCAGGGACAAGACAGAGGAAGTCTCTAGGCTCATGAAGCAGACCTTCTGGTCAGAGGAGAAAGATGACAAATTATTTACAAGTGAATATATGATAAATGCTAAGTGGCCACGAGTGCTTTGAATAAACCAAAGCCATAAAAGGGGAGACAGAGGAATGAGAATGGGTGTTCATCTATACAGGGTGCTCAGGGAACACCTGTCTAATATGAGGTGTCATGTGGACGGAGACGTGAAGAAAGTGAAAGGCCAACAACATACTTGGCTATCTGCGGGAAGAGGCCACAGGCAGAAGGAACAGCCAGTACAATGGCTCTGGTGTGGGCTGAGCTGACAGCAGTAGAGGTGGCCAGTGGGGCAAACTACAACTTGGTATATTTTTAGAAGGTGATGCCAGCAGGACTTGGTCCCTGGGATGAACGGTAAGGACAGATGATGACAAGCCCTTCCCCCAAGGGATGGTTCTGAAAGCTCCCTTCGCTTGGGTGTGGACTGTAATGGGCACAGGGGCCGCCATGATAAAAGACCCCAATCTTGCCCTCAGCTGCCCTCAGATGCTGGAGGCTGGGCTGAGAGCCACGTCTGGGAAGCCCATAGTCCCAAGCGATTAAGGTGTTGACTAAAACTAGACACATCAAGAGTCAAGCGACTGTCTAAGAGACATTCATCAGAGTGTCAAGCCACACACACTGGCACGCACACGTGCACGTGGGAGCTCACTTCCTGCAGGGTCCTGAAGGGGCCACACATCGGCCCTGACTGCAGTAATGCCCCCAAGAGACACAGAACAGAAAGTCCTGCTTTCTCTCCCAGCCCTATTAGGAATATGCTCCGTGACCTTGAATCAGGCACCTTCATTTCCTGTCCTGGAAAGGGGCGAGGAGGAATGGATGGAGGTGGGGAGGAGGAATGGAGAGAGGAAGGGAGCAAGCTGCACCCTAGAGTAGCAGAAAGGTTTGTTATTTACCATTCAGGGGACAGAAAGCTCAAAGAAATCACAAATGACAAGGCAGGAGCATAGTGCAACTCCATCTGTTTCCACGCTGTGTGCTGACCTTTGGTATGTGTCACCGCCCTCCACTGGGCGGTCTCGTGACACAGCGAAGAACTAAGGAGGAAGAGTGGGCAGTTTGATGTCTCAAATGATCAGGATAATGAGAGGGAGAGTTCAGGAGACGCAGGGACTTCTGGCCTCGGAACACACTCCTTTGAAGCAGCTGTCAACCAGTAATGACCCAGAGCAGGGGGTTTCCAGCTGTGTCCCACAGAGCCCTGAGACCCTGGGAGATGCCCACGCCACCGCAGGGCTGAGGCCGCCCACTACACCCTCCCTTCATCCAGAGTAGCTCTGCTTTCATATTCCCTCTTCAGTGTCAACGTTTCAGGGAGTGCTTTCTTTCAAGAAAGAATACGAGTTGTAAATTCAGAGCCCCTTGGGCCAGGCAGGGAAAAAAAATGAATGAAACAGGCCAGTTATAAGATAATGAGAGATGTGACATTGTAGGGAACACATGGTGTCTGCTCAGCGGCTACTACTGATCAGTGCCATGCAGGAATGGGGCACAGTTTTGCTAGATCATCTGATTTTTCAAGATAAACCAGAAATCCAGATTTATATGTGATTAAGCCCACATGCCAGCCAAACTATACATGTTCATGGGCCACTGGTCTGCGACCTCTGACTTAGAAGGATCGGGCTTTCAGAGGAGGTAAGAAGCATAAAGGATGGGAAGGAGGAGGAGGCCAGAAACCAGAAGCTCCTCCCCACCCTTTCTTTCAGAGCCAGCCAGATGTGGACGCCATACTTACTCAGCTCCGAGATGCTCCCCACGCAGGTGGCCAGGAGGGACTGCTCCAGGGTCCGGAGCTCCAGCTGAGCATAGGCATCGGCGCGCTCATCATGGCCCAGGGACCCGCCGTTGTAGGGACTGAAGTACGCGGGGAGGGAGAGGACACCTGTGGGAAGACAAGGCAGACAGGCGACGTCATGAAGGAGGCCAAGCTCCATGGCCCACGGCCCGGCCCACCACTGGTAGAGTTGGGGCAGCGGGCAACTCTCAAAGCTGCACTTTTTTACTCTGCAGACCGTCTGGCTTTTTACAGGGGCCAGAACGAGGAGTGGCCCCCTTGCAGATGTGGTTTTTAAGCAAGTGGAGACCATCCTTTCTTGGAGCTGCGTAAGGAACTGACCTAGAGAGGCTTCTAGGCCATAGAAAAGAATTCATTCATTCATTCATTCATTCACTTCTTCAGTCACTGAATATTCACAGAGTGCCTCCCTCCTCCCAGGCATCATGCTACATTCACAATGGTGGGGTTGCAAAGACACATGGCTTTGTCTTCATGGAGTTCAGCGATGTAGACGTCCACCCCGCCCGCCCATGGGGCAGCATCTCCCCTTAGTCCTCTCACTCCCTCACGCTGCCTCCTTTCCTTCTTCAGGCCAGGAAAGGGACTAGGAGAGAGCACAGAGGATGGGAGCCTTCTCCACCCTAGGAAGGGGATGCGTCCCAGCCACTGGCCAAGTCCAATTAGTGTTTTTCATTAGCACTTCAACAACAGAGGAGCAGAGCTGTCGGCATCCCTCCCAGAGGATGACAGCCTGTAAATTGCTCCAACTCACTGTGCGGCTTTATAGAAAGCACCAGAAAAGCAAAATCAGACTGGCTTAAATGTACATGTTGGTTCTTAAGAGCATGTGGTTGTAGAGATGCCCAACTTTTGGTAACTGCTGTTTCTTTGATCCATGCATCTTTGTCCAATCCCCCTGAACTTTTTTTTTTTTTAAGAAAAATACCCACAGGAATTTAATCATTCCCTTTTGGGAAACGCTCTTAAAATTCCTTGAGATAACTGGAGAGCCCCTGGGATGTTGCCAGTCTGGGTCAGAACACCCTATCCTGCACACGGAAGTGTGGCAGGACGACAGCCATGGGTGGTGGAGCGCAGTGGCTCAGACAGGGCCTCGGAACCAAACTATGTGAGTTCACGATTCTGGCTCTGTGGCGTAGCAGGGGTATGATCTCGGGGAAGTGACTTCCATTCTCTGTGCCGCAGATTCTGCTGCGTTCCCTAGAGCTCCTGGAAGAACAGCTCAGAGTGCAGCCGTGAGGATTCACCGAGTCCTTGGATGTCTACTCTCGGACCAGTGCATGGCTTAGAGTTAAGTGCTTTGTTGGGAGCGGCTGCTATTCTTTTACTGTGTGCTGGGAGCATAGGCTTTATTTACACCATCATATTTATTCTTTCTGCAAGGTAGGCCCTGCTGCCTCTGTTCGAGATATTGGGGGACTGATGCTTGGAGAGTTTGAGTAACCGGTTCAGCTAAGGGGCAAAGCTAGGATTTGAATTGGGTCTGATGGGCGCTAGAGTATGTACACTTCAGCCCTCTGGAAGCCCAGATCCCATGAGCGTACCAGCAAGGCTTGCCTACGGTGGCCCCCTTGGGGACCTGGGCACGTGACAGCAGTTCTGATGGCCGCCCATCTCACCACGGCAGCCCCTAGGCTGAGCCTCCTGCCTCTCTCTGAGGGGCAAACACACGCCAGGCAGTGCCTGGATCCTGGCAGCGCTCCCCTTTGGCCGTTCTCTGGGTTCAGCTGACGGTCAGCCCTGCCCTCCTAGGCTGCCCTTCCCCTGACCCAGCCTTCCTGCCCTCCTGGTGCTGCCTCACTGCTCCCCGAGTCCCCCTCTCCCCTCACATCCGGTGCTGACTAGGCCAAGCGCCGCATCAAAGCACTTTCTCAAAGCTGTAGCCAGTGGGAGGAGGAGGAGGGCATGATCAGGTTCCTCTGCCCCTCAGCTCAGCCCCCCAAAGCAGAAACTCTTCCTGACAGCTGAGTACCCAAGCACATTAGGAAGAGCTTGCTCTGAGTGGTAGAACAAGCAAAACAAAGCTTACAAACTACAACCCCTAGACAGCCCTAACAGTTGAGAGTTTCTACACGTCCATGGGTCCTAATGCCAGCCCTGCTCCTGCTCTTTTCTCCATTATTAATCTACAGAAACAACAGTGGGGACATGTGGATCAAATTTACAGTGCTTAGGGAAAGGGAATAGGAAATTCAGCTGATTTGTCAAAGGATTCCCAGAGTGAAATATTATGTCAAAGGATCTAGTAACAGGAGCTGGCAGGTCCATTAATAACAGTGCCCATTTTCCCAGTCATCACCCACCCAAAGGGGCTTTCACTTAATACTATGGCAAAGGTAATTATGAACCTATTATTAATAATAGAAATTGACAGTATCACTGCTTTTCATATTGCATAGTACCTTTGGCTTTTAAGAGACGTTGAGTGATTTATTCTTCCAGCAAATGAGGCAGGACAGTCATGAACAATAACAGCCACAGATGACATTAATTGAGGGCTTACTATGTGCCAGGCTCTGGGATAACTTCATCTATATACATGATCACATTTAATCCTCCGAAACTTCCTAAGGTACTATTAATACCTATCTTACAGAAGAAAAGCCAAGGCCCCAAAAGTTAAGTGACTTGCCCGAGGTTACTGAGGGTCAGAAAACTGAACTGGGGCTAGAATTTTAATCTCAAGTCTCAAGCTGCTGAAATAAAATGATATCCCGACTTTGGGTACCTAGTCCTTTAGTTAAACAGCACTAGGATACTTGCAAGAAGAGGATTTGTTCTGTGTGAGCCTGGGGTTTGATAGGAGGAAATATGGAGTAAGACCCAGAAATACGGCTTTCTTTTTAATGGGTCTCCAGGCACCTCCTGCCAAGGATCCCAGGAGGCCTTCACTGAAGTCTACAGATAGAAGGCTGTCCCTCTTGTTCCCTCTGATTTTTCCAGAATGCAGTTCTACAGCCTGTCTTCCAAATCTGCCTCTTTTATATCAACCCGAAATTCCTCTCTACCACATAAGCCCGTTCCTCAGCAGTTCTCTTTTTTTTAATTAAGGTATTATTGATATACACTCTAATGAAGGTTTCACATGAAAAAACAACGTGGTTACTACATTTACCCATATTATCAAGTCCCCACCCATACCCCAATGCAGTCACTGTCCATCAGTATAATAAGATGCCACAGATTCACTATTTGCCTTCTCTGTGCTACACTGTTTTCCCCATGACCCCCCACACCATGTGTACTAAACATAATGCCCCTCAATCCTCTTCTCCCTCCCTCCCCACCCGCTCTCCCACACCCCTCCCCTTTGGTAACCACTAGTTCCTTCTTGGACTCTCTGACTCTGCTACAATTTTGTTCCTTCAGTTTTGCTTTGTTGTTATACTCCACAAATGAGGGAAATCATTTGGCACTTGTCTTTCTCCGCCTGGCTTATTCCTCAGCAGTTCTCACTGGAAAGGGAAAATATTTGCTTTAAGTTCTCACAATACTTCACTGCCTTTTTCGCCCCACAAATTCCCAGCTGTATATGAGCCCACAGAAAGATCATTCGGGAAAATAGGATTTCCAAAGAAGCAAAAGAAAAGAAAGGCAGCTCTCTTTTTTTCCACTTGCTAAAATTCTTAGGAAATATATATTTCAGTCATGATGGAAAAGAAAGCATGCTGGGATGTGTCCCCTTATCCTTTTATTAGTTACTGAGGATACTCCCAATGAATCCCTGTCGTTCTCTGTAAGAGTTACAGAGAAAACCCACATGTATCACTGAGCTCATCACTGCGACACGAACCCCTGGGTGTGAAACAGTGTGAACAGGATGCATGACCGAGTTATCCTCTGCCTCCTTCTGGTACAAAATCAGCATTTCTGTTGAGACTCAAATGTGCTGTGGCTGCATGTGAAGTCTCCACATTTCTCAATTTATACACAGAACCATAATCTCCTATCACTTAATTTTTCTCAGCCTGGTTGCCCAACCCTTGCACCTGAGAACTCATTACCTCATCCCTGTGCCCTCTGAGTACAGCCCCACGTCCACCTAGTTGCCCAAGGTCAGACATGCGTCATCCTTATCATTTCTCCCCCTCCTCCCCCACATGTCCAAGGAACCACCAAGCCTTGCTGCTTTACCACCTTACCACCTCAAAAATCTGTCGCTGCCACCACCCCAGTTCCGGCCACCACCTTCCCTCCCTGGATACGGCAGTAGCCTTGCAGCCCTACACCGCCTTGCCACCCCTTCCTCTGGTTATGGGCTCTCATTGAATCTGGCTTTGTGCTCTCCAGTGGCTCTGCACTGCCCTCACAAAGAGGTTCAAACACTTCTCCATAGGTAAGAATAGAAAAATCTTCTTTAATTCTCTGAAATTCACGGACAAAAACAATTCGGGATAGGGGGAAATTCCCAGCATCCCCCAGGAAATCAGCACACACCCGATCCCTCTTTCTCCAAGCTATTTTCCAAGCTGGATCACTTGGCTAAGCTCGAGCCCTGGGTTTGGAAAAGCCACGTTTCCTTCCCCGGTGATTCTCCGCCAGTGCCCAGAGAGGGCGCCGTTGAGTTAGATGGGAAACCCACTGGGCAGAACACCGGGAACCGGCCTTCTTGCCAGCAGTTGCCAACCGGGAATTCAACCTGGGTTTCAGCTTGCAGAAGTGCTGGCTCGTCCAAGCAAGCCCCCAGCCAGAAGCAGATGGGATGCACATTGAGTTAACAAACCAGAAGTTCAGTACTAAGGTTTTTCAAAAGCAGGGATTAGCCAAATTGATGGGGATTTCACTCTCCTCTCTGTAAAACACAGGGGTGGATTCTATGGCTTCCCAAGTCTCCTCCCGCACTGGAATCCTACACTCCATCTGGCCCCTCGGTGTGCTCTAGAACTAACGTGTACCCCTCAAAACCCTTTCCCCCTGCTACATTCCACCACTGAACTTTGAATTGTCAACAGTGGGAACAAATACACTCTGTTATTACTATTTCCTATGGTTAATTTCCCCCATAGCTATAATACCACCCCTAAATCCCCAAACACACATAATTTTAAATGTAAAGAAGACGTTCTTTTTTACAAGTATATTTATTTATAGTTTAGCTTTTCTGACCACTCATCAAAAAGCCGTCAAGACTGTAACGTAACTGTCCTCCCAACTCAACAACTCATTACCAGCATCTCACCAGACCTGTAAATGTTCTTTTCAGGGCACGGTGACTACAGAGGGCCCAGATACTGTGCAAGCCTGCATGCAGAGCACCCTCTCCTACCGCCATTCTCGCCCCCACCGGTTTAGGGGAGCTCATTCATGAAGGCAGCTAAGGCCACCACTTTCCTCCTGTTTCTTCAAAATGAAAACTGGGGTACAGAGGAGTATTCTTGCACTGCCCTTGTGAGGAAACTTAGCATTTTCTACCAATTTTCTCAGGAGCTGGAAGCTTGGGTGGGGTTCCATCCATAAGCTTCTGAAAATAAAAATTATATTGCCCCACTGAACAGTTTCCAAATAGCCCACATAATCCAAACCTTTTTATTTTTTAAAAGTGTTTCCATTCTCTGATCTGGAATTTTATGTAGAGTAAGTTTAATGCCCAGTTGTTGTATATTAGTCACACTGAGACAAAGTGCTGAAAAGTTAAAGCATGAATATTTTTCAGAGTCCCAAATGGAGTATAAGGATAGTCAATTCTAAAATAAACTTAATTGAATGGTATTTCTCCTGACTTTCTAAGTTCAAAGAGGTTGTGGTGAGCAGGGGGTACAGGTGTTGGGGAGGAGGAAAATGAAGGAAATAATAGGGAAAACCTGGAAGTGGGATGAAATATGCCTGACTGATGAGCTGTCAATCATCTACATAAAAATTATTCGAGAATAATTGAAAGCTCATATAGTTCTTGGCCAGAGCCCACCTAAAGATGAGATCACTGCACTGTGAGGCCCAAGAGCTCAAGTGAGAAGAAAATACTGGGAGAAAGGGAGAGAGAGGAGTGGGGCTCTACACTGACTTTGGAAAGCCGGTTCTCACCATGGGTTGGTAATGAATGGAGGTAGGCTACCATGCCAAGGCGTGTCCCATGTCAGGAAGGGGAGGAACCAGCACATAAACCACATGAAGACCCTAGCAGTGGCCTTACTACTATCAGTTAATACTATTAGCTCATAGCAAGTACTATTACTGTCCCTGTTTACTAGTGAGGGACACTGAGGGGCTGGGTCACTTGGCTAAGGTCACAAAGCTAGAAAATGGCAGAAATGGGTGAGATTCAGACCAGCCTGTGTGACACTGAGTCCACCGGGGCTCTCCCCAAGCAAGCCCAGGGATAGCACACTTCCTTCCCCACTCACAGTCGATCAGCATGGCACTTTCTCCTTCTTCTTCAAGGTCAGGAAATTAAAAGCAAACATAATCATGCTCTGGTTAACACCTCACTCTGGCTAAGTTAGCAGAACCCCACTGGCAAAAGGCGGTCTTCCGGCTAAGTCAGGCCTGGGGGGCTGGGAGCTCCTCTGAAGCAGTAGAATAATAATGCACATTTATGACTGCCCAGGGCGCCGGGGCCAGAAAACCCAGGGTGAGATCAAAGGCTGCTGAAGTACAGCCATGCTCATTGCCAGCACCCCCAATTCTCTTTAAAAAAAAGATGATGAAAAGCCAAGCTCACCATGGATGCTGGGCTGGAATTCATCTCCCTTTGGGATCCCTGACAGCCCTGGGCAGCTGGGCGTGGGACTGCTGCCTCTTTTCCCTCCGGCTGGCAGCAGTGCCTCTGACCTCTGACTCCGGGGTGGCTCACCGAATTCTCAGGGGATTTAGAGGGAGGGAGAGGGTCCCCCATAAAATGGCAATAGCCCAACAACCAGTGGGAGTGACCCTGAAATCTCCACTAGGAGGGCTGGCTCGCGGCATTTGGCAACTGACATTAACGTACATATCCGTTCTGACACAGACCAGAGGATGAGTGCCCAAAGAAAAACGAAGTAATAGAAATCATGGACTGCTGCTTACCTTTTTTGAGGTAAAAAACACAATAAAATGCAATCCCTTCACTGCCATTTCCCTTCTTTGCAAAAGAGTGAAATAAAGCCCTAGTAACCAAGCAGATCCATTTCAGGAAATGAAACCTAAAGGTGAGCTCTGGAAAAACCAGCCATAGTCACAACACTGGGCAGTGTGCAGGACAAAACTCACAGGCGGATGGACTATTTTTTTTTCCTGTGGAAAAAGAGCTCCATGGTGTTTAGAATACTTTTTAAGAGACTCTGGGTGGCCTCTCTGCAAAGTGTTCATGCAGCACGTCAGAACTTGCGTGACCTAGGAAGCATGAGTCTTGGAACTGCTGTCTCTTAAAAAAAGAAAATCCACCGCATGACCAGGGTCCTCTGTCACATGCTGTCTTTGACCCATGGTGGGGAGCACACGATAATTCCCATGAGGCAAGGGCAACATGGAGCCAGTTTTGTATAAAGGCAACACACACACACACACACACACACACACACACACAAAGCAAGCCTTTTCCCCAACCAATGCACACAGCCAACAATGTGTTTCTCTCTATGCTATGGCTATAAAAATGTTCTCAACTACTATGCTTTCTAAGCTTTTTACAATGAATATGACTTAATGGCGTAATAAAAAGTGATTGTTATTAGGGAAATGAGGGTGGGGAGAGGGGAAGGATGTCTTTAGCAGGACAAGGGGGTAGCAGCGTGTTCTTCTGAGCAAAGGAATATCCACAATTTCAAGTATGGCAGAGACTTCATTATTGAAAATTAAGTTTTTGTATAAGAAAACAAGTGAATGGAAAAAAAGTTATAATTCAGTTACCAATAAAAAGCTCAGAAAGGAGGCCATCTAACATAAAAGATAGTTATTTCTGCATGAGAGAATTTTTAATGATTTTTTTCTTCACTTATCTTTATACATTTTTCCTACTGATTAAATAATGAACATATATATTTTAATAAAAAAACATTGTTATAATCATTGTGAACTCATTCAGGCCAAAAAAAAAAGAAAAAAAGGAAATAAAAGGAAAACCTGGTTGTTTTATAGAAATAGTCTTAAAAAGAAAAAAAAATAGGGGGAAAGGATATTCCGTTTGGAAGAAATTCAGGTGGAAACTGATCTATATTGCTAACCGGAGTTGAGATTGTGTCTGCACACCTCATTCCAAGAACTGGCCTTGCTGAGAGCCAGCCCTTTCACCTGGCTGGGTGGGTGACTCAGGTGGGACTTCCTATGGCATGCTCGTGATGCTCAACGCAGCTGCAGACCCACTGCTCTGAGCCTGTGTGCTCATGACACAGCCAGGGAGCAGCTTGGACCGCCAGCACCCACTGCGGCCAGCAGAGGCTGTAATACGCTGATCTTAGGACAGGAAGACCTGGGAAATTCTATCCCACATGGCCGGAATCACCAAGCATGCAAAAGAGTCTAACCACTGCCCACCTGGGATGGGGTACAGGTGGGCCCGCTAGTGGCAGGGGAGGCGAAGCTCATGCCAGGCACTCTATCTGTGGCTAGGGAGCAGGGCTGCCAGCAGGAAAGAGGGGAGCGGGAGCAGTGTCCAAGTGGCCGGGCAGTGGTGGGGACAAGTGAGCCCAAGTCCTGTAACACTCACATGTCCGTGGGGGTTTCAAAGAGAGGCAGATCTCACAAGGCCCAGGGCAGATGGCCAGAGCATTTATTAATAGAACATAAGTGCACCAGTCAGAAATTTACTAGGCTAGAGCACTTCTAACAAATATAACCTGCTTCCGTTGGCTTTGGTTCCCATTTCAAAGGGCTTAGACTGTTAGACTCTCCAGCCAACCCCTGGACTTCTTGTTACAGGAGGAAAATAACTCTTTGTTGGTTTGTGTGTTTGTTTTCTAGGGCTGCTGAAAGAAAATGCCCCAGACTGGGTGGCTTAAACAACAAAAATGTCTGTTCTCCCAGTTCTGGAGGCTGGACGTCTACGGTCAAGGTGTTCATGAGGCCTCTGCCTGGTGTGTAAGGGCCATCTCCTCCAGGGTCAGCACGTGGCCCTCCGTGTCTGGGTCCTACTCTTCTCATAAGGACACCAGTCATACTAGATTAGGGCCCATGCATATGACCTCATTTTGCCTTAATTAGCTCTTTAAAGGCTCTATTTCCAACTACAGTCACATCTGGAGTGCTGGGGATGAGGACTATGAATTTTGGAGGGTTACAATTCAGACCGTAACAGTCGGATTTTCTGTGACTTGCTGATACAGCGATTTCTCTAATACAAGATGGTTTCTTTAATAATTAGTTTTCAAAACAAAATTTTAAACCATGGAACCCTTTGTTTAAGGGTCATCTTGTGGGAAGTCTGACAATAAAGCTGTCTCCCGCTCCTGGGGCCTCCACATCTCCACTAAAGTTGAAAAGACTGCTCAAAGCCCACTGTCCATTCTGGCTGCCTGTGGAAATGCCCCTCAACCCTGCTGAGAACTTGGGGTTCTGGCCCACGGTGCCATGCTTCCCAGGGGCTTGGGGTGGCCATAGCAACTCCAGGCCTCATTTAGTTCAGACACAAGGGCTGGCAGCTTCCTTCCCGGGAAGTCTTCTTGGCAGACCACTCAGCTGTTGATAGGTGAGTGGTGTCTGTGGAATGATACCCATGGTTTATTTTAATTTTAAAAATGCAGTTAAGCCAAAGGAGGAAAATAAAAGTCACCGTAATTTCACCATCACCATCCTGAAACAGTCACCATTGCCATATGGTTTAATATCCTTTCAGGCTTTTGAATATGCACCTATGCTTTTGAGTGTATACCTAAACTTCCGATTTTAAAAAAGGAACCCCTCCATAGACTTTCATGACCTCCTTTTTCACTTAGTATTTCATGGATGTCTTTCTATGGCCCCAAATGTTGCTTCTCATCATCGGTTTCAGTGGCTGAAGCACACACCATCCTAGAGGCACACAGTATTTACTGCTGTTATTTGTGGTGAGTCAGGAGAGACCCTGCTACTAGGACTTCACGGTGGGCAGTGGCCTTGAGTGCCATCGAACCCCAGCACCGAGGAGAGCCCTCAGAGCCAGTCCTGAGCATCTGCCTGGGAGGTGGGGATGTCCTCTCCCGCCTGTGGCCCGCTACGGAGGCAGTCTCCACCAGACATCTTCAGCACCTTCCATGACATTCTTAATTGGAAAACCAGACCTCACAAAAATGGAATCAAAACTGCAGGGAGGTGTGGGGTTTCCTCACAGGTGTCCCTGGGTTACACACTCACCTGCAGAGCCCTCCTCGTAGGGCTGGCTATGTGGCGGTCACCCCGGGAGGAGCACCTGGGGCCTTCTGGTCCTCTGCCACCCAGCCCTGCATTTGCACACAGGTCACTCCCAAGGGGTCCTTTCCTCCCACGGGGACACCTAGGACTCTCCAGTGCTTTCCTTGTAGAACCAGAATTGGAGGGCCTCTGGCGGAGTCTCTCCGGAAGCCTGCAGCAAACTTCCCCAGCAGGGAGCCTTTCTTCGGGAAGCACAGCTGTCCCGCCGCCCCGGGCACGGTGTTGTCTCGGTCTGTGTGCAGAAGTGTGTGTGACCCTGTGTGCTTAAACTGCAACTTAGGGCTCTGGCCGGAGTCCGTCGCTGTTTGTTTTACAAACTCCCACTTACAGTCTCAAATTAGGCTCATTAAAAAGCCCGCTCCCCATGGGGCTATAAACATGGACAAGCAGAGAGGGAGTTTACGAGGCGGGCGTGTTATCTGCCCACCCAGATAGTGGCGGACCTAGTGGAAACAGTGCATCAGCCTGCAGGGGCAGAAGTCCTTCCCCAGCCCCTCCCTGACTGAAGCTAGGCTGGCAACAGGCCAGCGAAGAGGCAGCACATGGTAGTCCTTCCAGACAGCTGGGCGGGGGCTCTCTGGATTCTGGGCTGATAGAGGGGGATGACGGCTGCCGCTCTGACACCCTCTGCTTCCTCAGCCTTTTCTCTTCTGTATGTGCAGCAGCCCAGTTCTGTTTACATCGCCCACAATCATTATCAAAAGCAGAGGCCGCTGCCAACACAAGCCCACATTCCCACTCAGGCCTGGGGCAGGCAAACCTTTCCACGGGCGTGTCTCCTGCTGGGGCAGCGGGGCTGCCTCTGTCTCTGCTTTGCAGCAGACGCCTGCGGGAGGGTCACACCCTGTGGGCGGTGGGTCTGCATGAGGAGGGCAGAGACTGCGGTCTCCCGTCCCCCGGCATCAGTCTCGTCACTCAAATCACTAACCAGTCAGCATATTCCGAATTACACTGAGGCTGAAGCAATGTGTTCCCTTGGAAACCTTACGGTCTCCCTCCCAAGCCACCTGCACCCCCATGGTGAAGGTGAGAAAGAATCAAAATCCTGTAACCTTGATAACTTTCAGGAGATACTTTCTCTGTCCCAGCTTTACTGAAACATACACAGACAACACCTCTGCTACCACCCACACCCCCAAAATAAACCAAAAGAACCCACCATATATTTATACAGCCAAGGCTGGAAGGGACCACAGAAACCATGGAACTTCTAACCATATTTGTGCTCACCTATGATCCATTTTTAATAGGCTGCCACTGTGTCACCTATACTCACCCCAATACATACAGCTCCCACTGATCATGGCTCTGATGTTTGACATTCCCACACAATATCCTAAGCGGCCATGAACTCACTTCCTCCTGAGACCTCACACGCAGCGCCACCTGCTCGAAAGGTCTTATTTAACCCCATTCAGTCTTGTTGCAGCTCCCATTCCCCTGTCCTGTATCCGCACCAGTAAACCTCCTGCCTTTGCACAGTGGGGCCCCTGCCTCCATCACAGGCTCCCCATGTGTCACGGCTCCATCCCTCTCAAATCTGGGGGCCCAGGACTCACGCCTAACTCTGGAGTGTGCTGTGCATGTCTAGCTTGACTAGTTTGGAGAGGGGAATGACCTGTGCCCCTCCTTCTGGGATCTGAAGCGCTCACAATTGCAGCCTCGATATTGGTGGCTTCCGTCCATCTTTGTTCTTCCTCTTTCTACCCAGTGACTGGCTGCCACCTTCCTCCCAGAGCCTCCCTGGACCATATACTGCAGAGGTTACAACCACAAGCTCGCAAGTTAGGTGGACCCAGCTTCAAATCTCGGCTCCACCATTTACTTGCTTTGTGGGCTCAGACAAGTGACACCTCTGAGCCTCAGTTTCCCTGTCTGTAAAATGAGGATGACATGTACTATGAGAGAGCAAGAGTGAGGATCGACTGGGGCAACACAAATGCATGCCCAGCACAGCGCTGGGCACAGAGTGGGCACACAATAGACAGAGGGTGTCCTTGTCTGTATCGCTGTCCGCATCAGCTCACTTGTGATCACCGCTGTACTCTGCTCCTCTCCCAGAGTTCTGAGACCCGAGGCAGGAGTGGGCAGTGACACAGATAACCTTAAATGGCTAGCTTATGAGGGGCAGAGGCTATATTTTTCATCTCACTCCTTTCTTCTCTTTGCTATCTCTGCAGTTCCAAGAACATGGTAGATGCTTAGTTAAGTGTGAACAACACATAAGAGAACATGAATTTTAGTTTTAAACCTTAGTAAACACTGGGCACTCTCAATACTAAAGCAAACCAAAATAATGGCTTTGACTTCAGAGGGCATTGCAAGTTAAAGAAAACAACTGCGTCTATGACACCAGTCTTCTCCAACTGCGCGGCCAATCAGGAGATGGCTGACGGGGAGGGCAGGCGTCCCAGGGCAGGGGCCTGCCTGGCGCTGACAGCTCTGGCACAGACACAAGAGCAGAACGGAAAGAGAGAAGATGTGTCAGCCTGGCCTCCAACCTCAGCCCTCCGCAGCCCTGGTCCTGATCCAAAAGATGCGCCGGGAAGCAAAGCACTGAAGGAGGGTCTGCGAGGCCCCACCGCCGCTGTGCAGTGTCTGCACTGCTGAGTCTGCACTCTGCAGAGCCCACCCTCTTGGCCCTGAAGCTCTCCACCTCCTTTGCCTTAAAAAGAAAAAGAAGGAGAGCGTGAGAAAAGGAGAGAAGGGAGAAAGGGAAAGGAAAGAAAGTACCCAAAAATAAACACATGGGCTACATGAGCATTTTGAGCATAGACGCCGCATGACACTTTCATTAATTGCAAGTTTTAGAAAAGCCGCTGCCTAGTTGACTTTTATTTCTTCAAAAAAACATTGGAAATAGCTGGGCAGGATGAGCCAGCACTCTGTCCCCCTCCCAGGAGGCCAGACCTCTCATGGTCTTCACAGAGGAATAGAAAGGAAAACCAAGATCCCCTTACGTGAGTGACAAGGAACATGGGGTCAGACCAAGGTGTCCCAAGGACCCGGGGGGAATGGTGTCTCCGTCCTAGCGTAAGAAAACGGACACTGTAAGAGGCTCAGCAACTTGCCCGAGCTCCTTGCTGCTCCATTACAGAGAATCTGGGCCCAGAATTTATAAGTCAATATTGGCTATTTTTTTTTAATTGAGTATAATTCACAGATCATAAAATTCATCCTTTAAAAATGTACAGTTCAGTGGGTTTTAGTATACTCAGAGTTGTGAAACCATACCGCTGTTTAATTCCAGAACATTGTCCTACCCCGAAAAGATTCCCTGAACCCAGCAGTCGCCATACCCCATTCTCCATCTCTCCAACATCAGCTCCCCTCCAGCGCTGGCTACCGGTAATCTACTTACTATGTCCATGAACTTGCCTGTTTTGGACAGGTCATATACATGGATTCACACAATGTGAAGTCTTTTGGGTCTGGCTTCTTTAACATAGCATAATGCTTTTAAGGTTCGTCCATGTTGTAGAATGGATCGGTACTTACCTCTCTTTTGGGGCTGACTGCTCTTCCATTGCACGGATAAACCATATTTTGTGTGTCCATCTGTTGATGGACATTTGGATTGTGTCTACTTTTCAGCTATGGTGGATAATGCTGCTGTGAACATTCACATATCAGTTTTTGTAAGAATATGTGTTTCCATTTCTCTAAAGTATACACCTGGGAATGGAATTCCTGGATCACATGGTACTTCTTTGTTTCACTTTTTCAGGAAACTGTTGTCTACAGTTTGTTCTTTGGCAATGACTCTAGGCTAGAATGGGCATCCTTAGGAGAACCACCACAAAACATGGAAAGGGCACACAGAAAAATAAGACAAACACATTTAACAAGGCATCAGTCCTAGCAGATTACGATGATCACCCCCCACTAGCTTCAGGTTAAATTACTTTTATTATAATAAGAATAATGAATGCATGTTTACTGCAGAAGAATACAGAAAATACAGTCAAGGGAAAACTGCAAGGTAGAAAATAAAAATCACCCATAATCCCATTTTAGAGACATACTGATATATTTTTAAAACATACACTGTTATACCACTTCACTTATTACACAGTATTCTCTTATGCCATTAAACAGGCTTTTAAATGTCTATACAGTTACTACCACCCGTTGCAGCTTCCGCTAGCCCACTTTGTTCCTGCGCTCCTGCAAGTATCCACTTTCCTTTCTTCTGACTCACCATGGTTCAGTTCCCAGCAGCAGGGCCTCTGGCTGGATACACCTCCCTGCCAGGGAGGGCACAAAAATCTGTACCGAGCCCCCGGGGAGCCTTAAAGATGGACAGACATATGCATGCATGTACACACACACACACACACACACACACACACACACACACACACAGAGTGTTTACATTTCCCTGTGACAACCATTCTGATCAGAGAAAGCAGGGAGTGGACCTGTGAACTTGGGGACAACACAATTCACTCCAGTACTTGCCACTAACGAGCTCACAGTCCACTCTAAGGGGCAGCACAGCTCAGGGAAGGAGGCTCTGCGAGCCACACTGAAGCCTGAGTGCCAGATCAGTCACTTACTTAGGGGCATGGGACAAGTCCTCAGCCTTCTGGCAGTAAAATGGGGCCAACGACACTTACAATATCCAGGCTGCTGTGAGAGCTCAGTGAGAACCTAGGGCAGTGCCTGAAACACCGGAGGGGCTAACAGCAGTCCCAGGCCAGGGCTGGGTAGGGAGGGCCCTAGTAAATTGGCAATGGGGAGGCCTACCCCTCAAGACCCCTGAGTGGTGGTGGCCCCTCCCTAAAGTGTCTGGGGCCATTTACCTGCCTGTTTACTACACTGTCCCCCACCCTCCAGAGCAGGGGCCACAGGACTCGGCATGGCGTCCACCTAAAGTTGTTGATTTGGCAAGACACTTATACTGCATCTTCCAGCCCCTTTCCTCCTATTTTCCTCACAAAACTTTAGTGTAGATTTGGTTCCTTTTTCCCTAGTTTCTGAAAACCTTCTTTCCAAGGGAATGTCCCAGACAGCCACTAGCCACAAGTGCATCCCCATGTCCAGATCCTGGTTTCTAATATCACCTCCAATAAAAGGACCCAGAGTCCCTCGGAAAAATGGCAGTCTCTGGGGATGGGGCAGGGAATGTACAAGACGAGCTTGGCTCATACTGCAGCGCCAGAGAGAGCACTCAACAGAACAAAACCATGAGGCGTGTCAGAGGCACGTGGGCGCCAGCTGAAAGGGCTGTCGACAGCTTAAGCTGGAACGACTTGAGCAGTAAGACAAACACCACAGTATTGGATTAGAACCCAAAGTATAAATAAATATCCACGTATCCATATGCTTAATAATGATAGAATGATTGGATAATCGGTGGAATAAATCATTAAATGGGAAGGTAGATAAATCTTTCATACAAAATAATTCCAACTAGTTTATGATGCGTCCCCTTCAAGGAGGTGGAGCATAACTTTGTTTCCCTTAAGCATGGGATGCACACAGTGACCAGGAATACAGTACGGAAAGGGCTGGAGTGGGGAAGAGAGTACCTTTACGGTTAGAGAAACCTGACAAACGTTCTCCAGCCAGGCGGTCAAGGTTAACATCGTCAGTGGTAAGGCATGTTGATAGCAGGTACCCTTGACATGATGTGACCGGAAGGGCACTTTACCTCTGTGGTCTTCCTCTCAAAAAACACACAGTCCCAACCTCACAACGATAAAAACCTCAGACAAACCCAAAGAACATGGAAGGTCCAAGAGACTGTCGCAATCAAGAAGAATCTAAGGAGATACGATGGCCAAATGTAATACGGGATCCTGGGACAGAAACGGGACATTGGGTAGAAACTAAGTAAATCCTGAAGGAAACAAGTATGGACTTCAGTTAATAACAACGCATCAACATCAGTTCATTCATTGTGGCGAATGTCCAGTGTGACAAATGTAAGATGGTAATGGGGGAAGCTGGGTGTGGGATTTTGGGGAGAACTTGCTGTAATATTCTTGCACCTTTTCTGGAAATCTAAAACTATTCTAAAACAAAATGTTTAACAAATGATGTTAAATCAATAAGTAAATCCTTAAACAAAACCCAAAAGTGTCCTAGAAACGCCATGTGGACTTCCTTAATTCCCAGTGAGGTGACCTCTCCTGTAAGCCCTAAAGTCTACCTAAACTCTAGGCACTCACCTTGTGTGGCATTTGCAGTACTTTCGACCGCATTATTTCTTACATATCCAGTCAACATAGAACATGTTAATTGAGCCCCTAACTGGTGGCCAGGCACCGTGCTAAGCCCAAAAGATGCAATGACCAAGAAAACAGGTGTTTTCCCCTCTTTCTGAGCTGGGGGCCCGGATGGGAGACACCCTGTGTAACTAACTGGCTTGGTCCTTGGACAGTAGCTGATGTTTGCTGGGTGAGTATCAAGGCCACCCTAGCAGCTTCCCACACTTAACGGTCACCCTTGGGCAGTTGTTAGCCATTTCACAAAGGCAGACACTCAGGATACTTGGGGTTGGTTTGGTAGGTTTTCCCCCCAATTTTTTTTCTTCTAATTATAAAAGTAAATATGATTATTATTTAAAAATCAGAAAGACAAAATGAATAAAGAAAAAGTTCCCTGTCATCTTACCTTCCAGAGACAACTATTATTAAGACAGCATAAATCTTTTCTTCAAACAGTCTTTTTGGTGCATATAGGTAACATATCAATATTTTTTTTTCACTGACAGGATCATAATGACATTACTTTTCACCTAGCACTGAATCCTATATTTTGTGGGACATTTTTTCAGGCCAGTATGCTTAGCTATATATATATATTTTTTAAGGTCTGCACATTTTTCTGCTGCAGTCACTTCCCTAAATTTGAACTGTGTCCACAGCCCCCTCATCTCTCAAATACCTAGAGAGGCTGTCAGCTCTTGAAGCAGAGCCACGCGGCTCTGGATAGTCTCCATAGCGGGCGCCTTGGCTTTCCAGCAGCTCGGGAAGAGATTTCCCCTTTCCCTGGCTCCACCCCCGCTCGGTTCAGAGCAGAGGGGGCTGCTCCCTGGAAGAAGAGCCGGAAGCGGGCCCTGAGTCAGGTGGAGGAGCTTCCGGGGTGAAGCCGTGCAGGGGAGCCATCTGTGGACACCTGGCCAGGCCAGCAGAGCACTGACTCGGTGAGGCAGGATGGAAGGAATGGAAGCTCCTATTCTCAAGCGGGAACTGGGAATGGCCAACATGAGAACTGCCGGGCCCTCCCCTGTCTGGCCTGCCTACGACCCTGGCTGTGCCCAGAACATCGGAACCACAGTAAATTACCCAGGGCTTCCCCATCAGGGAGATTCCTAGGTCTTTTTTCACTGATAACAAGACTACCTACTTATGCCTGGGGCGAGGCTGAGCGAGTGAGACGCCAGGGCTGCCTCTGGCCCACGGAGGAGAGATGCAGTTCCCTGTCGTGCCTCAGATTCTGGGTGGAAACACAGAGAGCCCCGTTCTCTTTTGATCCCTTCCCTGTACCCCTCCCCCTAATTTACTGATTTGCTCTGGGAGGCCTCGGGGCCCAAAGTGCCAGCATTGCAGGAACACCTTGAATGCTAGCTCTGGCTCTGCTGCTCATAGGACCAGGCCAAGACGCTTTGCACAAAACTGTTTTCTCGTGGAAACACATGGCCACCAGGCAGTGCTAAGCCCTGGGGACATTCAGGTGACTAATTCTGCCTGATAAGGCCCCCGGGTGACAGGGTGACGCTGCCTGCTCCTGCCAGCCTCAGAGAGCTCTGGGAATCCCGACTCTGCCATGCAGGGGCGCCCAGTTAGCTCCTCTGATACACCAATACAAAGATTGCTGTTTATTAGCTTAGCTATTCAGTGTCTGGTGCTCCCCTCCAAGATGCAAGCTCCTTCTGGCAGGGGTTGCCTGAACCACAGCAGGCACATAGTAGATGCTCAGTAAGTATCTTCTGGGGTGGGGGGGGGAATGAATGATATCAACTAGCTGCTCCACTGTGACCTTGGTTAGCTATTTCATCTGTAGACGTCCGTTTCTTCATCTGTAAAATGAATGTGGTTTCTTCTCTTCAGTGGTTATACTGAGAATTAAAAAGGACAAATGCACACAAAGGTCTAAGTCTGACACATGGCAAGCACTAAATAAACCAGTAACTGGGCTCTCCTCATTATCACCTTCAGAGGTGAGAAGGATCCTGGATCCTCGGGTGAACTGCCACGTCCCCAGGATTTAATGAGGTAGCCTTTGTTCAAGCAACCCCACAGGAAGGGGATGGCAGAGGCAAAGACCAGAAGGAACCAGTGCTTTCGACCCCACCTTCCTGAGAGGCTTTGCCTATCGGAGTCACCCAGGACCCTTCTGAGTGGGGACCGTCTGTGCGGCTCATCAAGCCATGGGTCCTGGCAGCGCGCCTAGGCAGCAGCAAGCAGGGCATCATGGATGGCCCCTCCGCCAGGCTCTCCGGATGCTGGACTGAGCAAATCCAGGCAAAAGCTCTCATTAGCTGCAGGAGGTCAGCTGTTAGCTAGCTCAACACCCCCTGCACCCCAGGTGACAGCCAGCCAGGAAGGCGGAGCGCGACCTGTGCCCTCTTGATACAAACCTTCCAGGTGGCAATGTCCTACATGGAGAGCTGTGTGGTCAGGGCAAGAACAGCACCTGGTTTCTCTGCTGCCCAGGCCCAGAGGCAGCCACTCTCCAGTTGCCAAAGACGTGCAGCTAGGCGAGGGCTAGTGGGGACTGCTCTGCCAGGAAGAAATGGGAGGAGGTCCTGGTGGGAGGTCCCTGCCGATGCTTGTTGGCAGAGGGAGACTAAAAATGGAAAAAGAGACAGAGGCTGGAGAAAAGGGGGAAGAAAAAGAAAGAACTGAAATAGAGTGAGTTATCTCCCTTGAAAGAAAAGGTAATTCGGAATGGTCTCTTCATCTGAAATCTAAAAAAATGCATTTTGAAATAGCTGAGAAAATATGGAAATTTTCTCCTTCCTTTGCTTTTATAGTAGAAATCTAGAGAATTCCCACTTGTCTTCCACCCCTGGCCTCGGGCAAAGGGCAGAAAACCAGAATTCAGTTTAATGCCCTTTTCAAGAAAAAAAATCTCCTGGATTTGGGCTGGCTCGGCCAACGGCTTTCAGAGAGCTTATTTCTAGGTCTGGAGAAGGACCCTGTCCCTCTCTGTTTCCCATAGGGCAGCTTCTTGCAAGGTTGTGGTGGGGGGATCCTTTTCCCCCCGACTTCAGGACAAGCAGATTATAGGTAGTTGGAAACACAGAGGGCCCTGTCCTCTTCTGATCCCTTCCCTGCACCCCTCCCCCCAATTTACTGATTTGCTCTGAGCGGCCTCAGGGCCCAAGGCCAGGCCTCCATCCCCAGGGGAAGTAGAAGTGACTGAGGTGCCATACATCAGGCCTGTCTGCAGGCCTGGGTGGGGGAGGGAGGATAAAGAGACAAAGAGCACGAAGGGAGAGAGAAACAAATTCGCATCAGCGGCAAAGGGCCTCTCCTTGATGGATTAGCGCCTTCCTCTGCCCCCCTCATTCTGCATCCTCAGCCTCTGCGTTATGGGGGGCGGGGCGCCCGCGCCAGCTGGGAACCCTCCCCTCTGGGATTAGGACTCTAGGTTCCCTGGAAATGTTTTGGCAGCTATTATCTGTGATCCTAGAGTTTACATGAAAGTTGAATGTAAACATCAAGATTTAAAATCATTTAAGTCCTATGAGGGGAGTAACTTGCGCCGTCACAGCCGAGAGCAGGCTTTGGGGACAGATCATCTACATCTGGATCATTCTGGGCAAGTCACTGAATCTGTGTGTGTGCGCGTGCGCCAGTGTCTGCATGTGGTTTTCCCATCTGTAGTATAGAGTCCATTGCACCACCTCTATGAGGTTAATGACGATTAAATGGGCTGATGGATAGAGTTAACACTCAATATTGGCAGCTTTTGTAACAATTACCATGACTATACCCTCATATTTCTGGAACTCCTTATTTCAAACTGTTCCTATTATCTCTGTAAATTTCTTTGCCACGTTATTTATGATTTTGATGATGACCATAATATGCTCTTTGTAAAGGACATTCTCACTTTCTGAATTTTCATTTATAAAAGCCTGAATTTTCCCAGGTCAGGCTGGCTTAAATAGGCCCCACACAAGAAGAACCCCAGGCTACCTAGGAAGGAACCAGGACCTCCTCTCCAAGGTGACCCAGGATCTCCATCTCCTTCCCCAAAGTCACACCTACCTCTGGGGAAGGACCTCAGGTATAAGCAGCCGTGAAGGCCTGCAGACGCCCCAGCGAGACCAAGTCCTGAAGGAATGGAATCCTGGCCCAGCCACTTCCAAGTCCAGACCAGGCCCAGGACACCTGTATTTCTGTAGCTCTCCTCTAATTTGGGAAGACAAGGTCTGCCTTTGACTTTTAAAGTCACTTTGGCTTCCTCAAGGGGGACTGGCAGGGAGCCAGAGCGCCCCAGGGTCCATGAACTGTGGTTTTCACCAGCTTCCTCTGGCCTCTGAGGAGAGCCAGGGTGGGACAGAAGAGGCCACTTACACTCAGCATTATACACTCCTACCCCAGGAGATGGGTTTCCATTCTCCCCTCTTCCCCAGTGCCACCCGGCCCAACAGGCCATCACTGCTCACCTGGGCTCGTGCAATAGCCTAGCTGATCTCCCTGCTTCTCCCTCTGTGCTCTGCTTCCCATAGAACAAGAGAGGGATGCTGTTAAAACCAAGAATCCAAGTCTGATCATGCCACCCCTTCTATTCAAAGCCCTCCTATGCCCACCCGTGTGTCCCCTTTCACCTAGCACTGCACTCTGGGTAAGTCTTTAAATTGACCTCAAAGCTTATATCATCCCTTATACCCCTACCTCTCTGGCCACACCACACTGACCCCCTTGCTGTTCTCAAACATGCCAGGCATGATGCAGCCACAGGGCCTTTGAACTTGCTGTTCCTGTTCCTGAAATGCTCCTTCCCCCAGGTATCTGCACTGCTAGCTCCCCTACCTTCTTCAAGGATTTCCCCAAATGTCACTTTTGCACCGAGGTCTTCCGTGACCTGTATCTGCCCACCACTGGCTCTCCCCATTCACATTCCCTGCATTATTTTTCTCCATAATATTGCTCACCGTCAAATATACTAGGCATTGTACTAAATATTTTATTTTTTCCTGAACTATATAATCTTCATGAAGCAAGGCTTTTCTCTGTTCTAGTCATTGTTATATTCTTAGCAAGTATAATGACTGGGATATAGTAGGTGCCTAATAAATTTTGTTGAATGAATGGTGATTTACCATACGACCATATTCATCCATGCATTTGCATAAATATTAATCCAGCATCTACCATATGCCAAGTACTTAACACATACAATCCCATTAAGCCTTGCAACAGACTGTGAGGGGAGGTCTGAGCTGCACTTTACAAACAATGAGGCCAGGCATGGAAACTAAGTGACTTGCCTGAGCTGGGCTGTTCTCTTTCACTGTGCCAGGTCTCATTACTCATCACGTTTTCTGATAGCTGGTGTCTGTCTTTCCTGCTGGACTGGAAGCTCCACAAGGGCCAGGGCCTTGCCCGACCTGTTCATCTTAAGGCCTTGGCTCGGGACACCAGGGTGCCCAGAAAGCGCTCAGTAAGTATCCTGGGATAAGGAAGGGTGGGGTGGGGTGGGGGGTCGCTGCCCCATCCTTTACAAACTCCTGGGTTGTGTCCCACCTACAGAGCTTTTCAGAAGCATATAAAGCAGTTTACCCAGAGGCCAAGCCAACCAAAATGTCACTCTCAGGCTCTGCCTCTTTCCTACCGCACCCACCCTTCCTGGGGCCTTGTGCCAGCAAAGAACAACTACCCAGACAGGCTGGAGGACCGGCCTTTTCCTGTAACTCTCTGACTTGTACAAGGAAAGTCTCTCTGACAAGTCTGTGGGAAGAACTGACGTTCGGGGGCTGATCACCGCTGTCACTCTCCCTCTGCCATCTCTCCACCTCTTGGCAAGGATCCATGAGACACCCATTGCTAGCCGAAGGGCAGGGAGGCCTTCTAGTCCGGACTGACCACTTTCCCAGAGAAGCAAGTTGTCTATCTCCACAAAGGCTTTCTAAAAAATATATTGGATAAAGGGCCCAGAGGCTTGGGGACTGAATTATCACTTGTCAGGTAGTTTCTAATTTCAGTTACACAATCAATTTCCTCACCACAAAAGATAGTTAATGGACATGAAGATTTGACAATTCATATGAAAATCACCCTAACCTCAACTGCTATTCAAGACAGCCCATATTTTCTGGGCTTCTGAAAACAGATGGGAAGAAAAAGATGGTGCGTTTGCACCACCCCCAGCCGACCCCACACAGACACTTGACAGCTTAAAGCCAAGAGAGGTCTCAAAGAACACCCTTCTTCCGACCTTTCCTGAAACTTTTGCATTCGATGAGCCCACTCCATTTGCTGGTAGTGAAGCCAGACTGTTGGGAACAACTCAAAGGCTGGGAACTGTGATTCCAGAGACTCCGATGATGCTCCGAAGCTGCTGGAACGAACTCCCTCACTGAGGGGGCCCCAGGACCAGGGCTTCGCTTCCGTCACTGCCAACATTCAGCACTGAGCCATCAGAGACAGGGAAGGTTTCTGATAACAAGCTAACAATCCACTGTTGGACAGATGTTTAGGTCACTTATCTCCTGTGCCCAGTCCCGTCAACGGTTCCTGCTTGCGCACGCTGAGATCTGCAGAGTGGCCGACTTCACAGGCTTTTTTTGGGGGGGTGGGGGACAAGAAAGAAGGATTAGAGGCTTTTCAGCTGGAGTTGTTTTTTTTTTCTAGAAGAGTTGCATTATGGCATGATAGTTAAAGAAGGATTTGAGAGCCAGATGGTTTGAGGTCCAGTCTCAGCTCTACCAGATATTGTGTGACTTTGGGTAAATTCCTTACCTCTCTTGGCCTCCGTTTCTCATCTGAACAGTGGGAATAATAGGCAGTAACCTCCTTCACAGGGTGCTGTGAGGATTAAGGGAGTTAATACGTCTGTTCTAAAGCCTCACAGAAGGGAGATGGCGAATGAAATCAAATAGCCTCGTGTGCATTTCCCGGCCAGGTAAGGGGGAGGGACAGGAGCAGCGTTCACGCAGAGACAGTCCAAGGGTGTCTACATCATCCTCTGAACTTCCAGCCCCACAACACCCCTGCTGCCCACGTACCAAGCAAGGTGGAAGGGGGAGTAGAAGGTTTGGGAAGGACATGGTGAACCCCCGAGGTGTCTCTCTGAGACTCCAGGTGGGAGCCAGGAAAAAATCCCTGCGGGCTTGTTTTTGCATCTCCTACATCCAGAGCTCCAACGCTGATCCTTTCTTCTTCTTCTTCTTAAGAGATCCTGTCCATTTTGTATTCATTTTTAATTAGAGTGTAACTTTGGTTTTCTTCTATTCTAATATATAAACATTTTCCCCCTTCCTCACCAAAAAGATGCCAAGCTTTTAGGATCCAAGGCTGAGTCAGAAACAGGCCACAGCCCCCAAAAAGCTGCGATGAGAAGCTAACCCTTTCTGAGGTGTCTGGTGAAGTTTCTACAGGTTGATCTTGCCTCTCAGCCCCTCGTTTGAAGCAAGAGGACGCTGCCCTGCCCTGCATTTAAAATCTCTCTGCAGAGTCACTATTTACCTTGGTGTTCCTGGCATCCCCCCACTTCCCAGGCTATATTACAACTCTGTGCATGGCAAGAGTGGGCTTTTTGCTTTTTACAAATGAAACCAGGATTTTTTCAGGCACAGGTCTGGGAATACCTCTGTGTCACCCGTGAATCAGTCCTTGCCACAACCTCCAGGTGTAAGGCATTATTACTGGTCCAAGGGGGCCAAGAGGACACCATTGCCCATCCCCGGGAACTCCCAGGCTGCTTATGACTCCTGGAATTATGTGGTCTGGTCTTTAAATGAGATGACTGTCAGGAGCTTAGTACACAGCATCTAGTGCTGGTGACGCGGAAAAACTCGCATCACCTCTCTGTGCATCCCCGACTCAGCCCAGGGGCAGTGGGGGCTCTTGCGGGCCATGGCCCTTCACTTAGGGTAGAGAGCTGGTGGGAGGGGAAGGAATACTGCACGAATGTTCTACTGCAGTTGTAACTGCATTACCTCTCGGGAAGGAGAGGTACTGACATCCTGGGGGAGCAGTGAGTTGTGGACTTGTGGGGAACAATGACCATCTGGGGTCTTCTCCTTCATAAGGCCACTTGACAGATCTAGCTAACCCCCACAGGCTCACGAACACCTTTTTGCATGGAGGTGAGTGGTTCACGTGAGCATCGCCCCACCACTCCTCACCAAAGTCTCTATAGGTTGGCCACAACCATTGTCTTCATTTTCCAGAAGAGGAAACTGCAGCTTAGAGAGGTCACACAATTCACCCAAGTCACAGCTACTTGGTGGAGGCCTCCAGGCCACCTCCCGTGGGGCCACATGGGCCGGACCCCGGGTGAAGCAAGGCCAGTGAAGAGCTTGGCTTCTCCTGGACTAGGACACTGCTGCCTGCTCCCTACTCCCCTGCCCGGCTGGTGGGCAGCTCCGTCAGGGAGCCAGGTAAGGACGCAGAGGACTGTGGGAGGGGAAATGCCTGCTGCTGGAACTTTCTACCTCTCCAGGAGCTAGCTACCTCACTGGTGCGCTCTCACTCTCTGTCTCTCTCACACACACACAGATAACCCTGGCTTCTCAACAACAGCCTGGAGGCTGTTATCTCCACACTGAAGGGAGAGTAGAGGTGTGAAATAAAACCCCTTTCAAGTCCTGCTTCTGTCACCCTGGAGCCTCAGGACCTGGGGCAAATCACTTGACCCTCTAAACCCCACCTTCCTCATATGTAACTGCTCTCCTCCCCCCAAACAGAAATCACTAACACTTAATGAGCATGTACTATATCCTAGCACTCTTGCTAAATACTTCCCATTCATATTGCATTTAATCCTCAAAAATAATGCTAGGAGATAGGCCCTAGTCTTAACCCCATTTTACAGATTGTTGTTATCTATCTGTGAAAATGGAACAATACTGCTTCTCTTAAAAGGATTCTATGAAGATTCAATAAGACCATTTATGGAATGGGCTTGGCACATCCTTTGAAAGGTAAAAACTTGAAGCCCATGGATAGCTGTAAGGCCCAGAATCAAGTCAGACCAGAGCGGAGTGGAGACTCTCTCTTCAAGGACACACCCTAGCCCCAGGTACTGTGACGCAGTGACTCAGCAGAGGGCATTCCACTACCCTATAAAACACTGTTCCGGAAAATCCCTCCTGGCTCTGGCTGGGATCCTTCCATATCCTAGGAGAAGAGTGGATGTGTCTGGAGCCTAGCGCTGCAGCATGGCCCCGCTGCCACAGCTCACAGACCACCTCCGTTTGTTGGAGGGCCTGTCCCATGTCAGGTTCTGCGCTAGCCCAAGACATTCAAAATGAAACAAGACTGGCTTCTCTGTCAGCAGCCAGCCTGGGTAGGGGCAGGCTAGGCTAGGCCCGCCTAGGGAACTGGGATGCTGACCTCGGGAGACGGCACTGTTGACCAAAAGACGGGGGTCTCTCTTTCTCTCTAAATCACTTCCAGTTGTCAAATGACTAAACAGTTCTAAAACACTTAGGAGATAAGAGGGCAATCTATTAGGACTCTCCTGACCTCTGAAAGCTCAAAGTGGAAATGGAAGCAGGCCTCGACTGGCTAGCTGGCTGGCTGTGGGAAAGCAGATAAACAGCAGTTTTACCAGCAGCACAAAGAGAGTGAAAACCCTGCAACATTTTTAGCATGTGACTAGAATATCCACAGCTGGGCCCCGAGCACAAATGCAGGGTGATAAAAGCACCTGGAAATGGGGATATCCAGCAGCCTCCATCGTAACTGAGTAAGCCCTTATTCTGCGGCTGTAAGCCTTTCCTGTAGGTCACCCCTTTATAATTTCATTCACCCTTCGCCATAGTGGGTAAGAGCTGGCCTTACTCAGTCTGGCTGGGATAGGCTCAATATCCACTCCTACTCAGCCTGCCCATCCCCATCTTGCTGCCCGGGGGGAACTTGGGTGCACTGCTTAACCTCTTTAGGCCTCAACTTTCTCATCTGTAAAACCGGCATACTAGGCCCTATTTTATCAGATCATTGTGAACATTAAATAAGCAAATCCAGAGTACTTGACAGGACCTCCGTGAATGCTAGCCGCTGCGATGACTGCTGTGACTCACCAGTGTGTCACCTCTGTTTCATACATGATACAACTGAAACTCCGTAAGCTCAGAACTCACTCAGCCTCTGTGCACACGTGAGCAAACGGGGACCCCTCCCACACCTGCTCCCTGGAGCCGCCTCCCCGTGAAACCTTCCCTGAAGGCGGGGGATGGAGGGCACTTTTTGTTTTTTCCCATGAGGAAATCACCACTGGAAGCAACCCAGCCCATGCGGGGATCTTTCCGTGGAAGCAGACTGCAAACCAGCCCCTGGCTATGCGTGGCCGGGCAGGCCTGACACCTGAGCGTCCAGTACCCCATTGCTCAGCTGTGAGCGGCCACCCGGAAGGCTTCCCAGAGGGGCCCGGCCACCTGTGGCACTAGCTGGCACCAGCTGTGTGCTGTCTCCAGCTGGCTTGGATATATATTTTTTTCTGCTCTGATCCAAAGGAGGCTGGGGGAGGGTGGGATGAGGAGGAGCTGATGTCCGGGTCACTCACGGGGAGACCATCTTCCCACAGGGCTGCTTCCTCCCTGGGGCTCTCCATGTACGTCTACACGCCTTTCCAAAGTGCAGGGTCTCATAATGAAGATAAAAAGAAGTTCTTTGGTGGACTGTTTGCTCCACCCTGAGCACCAGGCCACATCTTGGCTGCTACTGGCAGAACCCAGAGCCAGCTCGTGACCAGTGAGAAAAAGGGGGAAATCACAGGGTGCTGTCCACCCCTCCCTGTTACTGTCATAGCTTCAACAAAAGGCCCCAAGACCAGCCTTCCTTTATTTATTTGCTCAAAACAAATGACTGTCAGCTGCTGGTGTCAGAGCGGCAAACAAGACCAGAGCCCTGCCCCCATGAGGCTTACAGTCTGAGAGGCATACTGATCACGAGACCCGAGGCAGTCATCCCAGGCCTAGACTCAACACCGCAGTCAGACTATGGCGAAATACTGTAGACCACGTCAGCCCTCTGCTCAGACCCCACCAAGGGCTCCCCATCTCACTGGGTCGAGTCCTGAAAATGGCTTGTAAGGCCCTATGAGGCTGGCCTCAGAACTTAGCTCATACTACCTTGTATCCTTACTGGAATTTGTCAGGCCTTTAGGCCTTTCTGCAGGCTGTTTGTTTTGCCTGGAATATCCTTCCCCCTGATTTCCACATGGCAAATTCTCACATTCCTCCTAGTCTGCACTAACAGTCATTACAGCCTACCATGAACACCCTATTTCAAACTCCAAATTCACCTGCACCCCAATCCACCTTACCCTGCTCACTTTTTTCCCTTATCCCATACCACCCTCTCAGGTACTGTGCACTTGCACCTGACCCTTGAACAGCACAGGGGTTAGGGGGTCTGACCTTAAACAACATGGGGATTAGGGGTGCCGAACCCCTGCACAGTTGAAAATCCATGTATAACTTTCACTCCCTAAAAGCATAGTAGCCTACTATTGACTTGAAACCTGACTAATAACAGTCAATGAACACATATTTTGTGTTATATGTATTACTGTATACAGTATAAGAATATACTATATTCTTATAATAAAGCTAGAGAAAAGAGAATGTTTTTATAAATCTCCAAAAAAATTTTCCAATATCTTTTTTGAAAAAACTCCATGTATAAGTGGACCTCCAGTGTTCAAACCTGTGTTGTCCAAGGGTCAACTGCACTGTGTTTCCTGTTGATGGTCTTCCTGTTCTCCTCCAACTCCACCAGGATGTGAAGGCAGGGATCTGTGTGTTTTATTCTCTGACATACACCAAACACCCAAAACAGGGGCACATCACAGGCACTTGGTAAATATTTGTCGAGGGAATGAGTGGTTGAGTACGCATGAGAGGGAAAGAGGGCTTTGAGCACTCAGAAGAGAAGGGATTCATTCAGTCTAGGGGTCTGGGAGACCCTGCCAGAGACTGTGGGGACAGGGGAAGGGGAAGAAAGAGGCGGCGAATCCCCTCCTGACAGGGTGAATGCATTACCGCTGCCCCCTCCCCGAGAGGGGGGATTCCACGGGGAGGCCCGGTTCTGGCCATCCCAGGTACCTCTGGCTGCCAGTGGGCATCTCTCCTTCCAAGCTTGAGGTTTCCATGGGAGAGAGCCTCTCTCTGAAGCCTGACCTTTAAAATCTCTCATCAGCCACATCCCCTCTGAGGTTTCTCAAGTCAAAGAATGAACCAAGTCTAACCCTGCCTATGAGGTTGAAGGGCAGAATGGAAGTACTCAACAGAAAATACAAGCCACCCGTTTTCAGGGCTAATTTTCTTTACCTTACACTATACTAGTCCCAGAAATCAGGCTCCTCCACACAGACTTCCTTCTTAAAATTAAATCGTGCTTAGCCTTTTCTGTAGGAACTTGGCCAAAAGATCCAGCAGCCAGGTATGGCTGGAAAAGCCCAGGTCCCACCAGGTCCCAGCACAGCTGCTCTCCTCCCCCCTCATGTGTCCAGAGCCCCTTGCTGTTCTGGACTATGTTGTACACCAGGGAAGACTCCTAGCCCTTGAAGCTGCAGCCACAGAAACACATGGGCCCCAGCAGAGGACCGAGGCTTTCCTCCTCCTGGGGCCACACGCCTGTGGTTTACAGGTTGGTCTCTGCTGTCAGTTCCTGGCTGTGTGGGTCCACCAGCAGCCCTCCCACACGAAGGGCAATGGAAGGACAGAGGGGCTGGTGGGACCCCAGGCTTCCTGCTCCCCCCTCTCCAACTACTCCCAAGAGCACCTCCTGTCTGAGGCTGCCCCGTCCTATCCACACCCTTGGGATCCAGCCCTGGGGATTCCCTACAGACAGACTGGAGGCCGAGAATGTGTAGTCTCTTGGGGCCCCGTCCCCACGTGCAGACCTGATGCCCACACGAGCCCTTGGTAGGCCTTGAGAGGCGTGAGCAGCCCGCGGTGGGCCAGCTCAGGGTTTCAGGGCCTTAGCAGCTAGCGCCACTCCTGGTTCTCCACTCTCCCCTCCCTCCTAAAAGAGATGGTCGAGCCAAACAAAAAAGCAAGAAACCAGTCAGGCAACCAGGCGGGTTTCTTAAATTCAACAAGAACGGCCACGGTTATGGTCAGGCTGCCCTCTGGTCTGTGTCAAAAGGGCTTTATGCTTGTTTTTCAGACAACGAACCTCGTCTCCCTAAACCTTTTTCTCAGTATCTGCATCTATCTAGCTATCCAAGTTGCTTTGTATAACAAAAAAACATGACTTATTTCTTTAGGACCTTGTTTTTTATAAAGTTCATATCCATATTACACAAATGAGTAGCTTTGCACTGAGCCTTGGGGTGCTCAACAAATCACCTTTTGCCAGAAGTTCAGTTGCTTAAAAAGCTGGGCCAGTGCCTCCTGGAGAACCAGCCGTGGTCTGGCGGCTTGCGGAGGCGCCATGGCCGCCACTCGTACAGGCTGCCGAGCAGGCTTCTCAGGGGCCGCCACCGCGTCTGCTTCCTTCAGCAGCTCGGAAGAGGAGTCGAGGCCCCTCTTGGGGCCGAAGAGCAGCCCAAGAGATCAGAGCAAGCCAATCACAGCGATCACAGCCAGAGACAACACGGACTGCGCACTTACTGCGAACTGGATACCCTGCGAACTGGGTGCACTTCACATGCATCTCTTCATTTAAACTTCCCAACAACTCTAGGAGAAAAGCTCTTATTGCCTCTATTTTGTACTTGAAGAAAATAGGTAGAGGCGTGGCAGAGAAAGAGAAAGTAACTGAGCACCTCAGTGCTTTATGGTCAGTGGGAGGCATGGATGTGCTAAATGCCTACAGAGCACAGGGAGAAAGAAGAGCTGCATCTGGGGAGGAGGTCCAGGCTCCACTGCTGAAGCCCCCTTGGAAAGCCCAGGCTTACCCAAAGGGAACACCGGGCAGCTAGAGTTCACTTTTCTAAAGGGTTAAACTGCAAGTTTTCTAAGAAAGAGAAACTTCCTCACTTCCTTCTATTGGGACTACATTTCCATTCCACGTTCTAGAACCACGGACGGCTGTTACTCAGAGCAGCAGTTGTTAAAAAGCCGCAGGAGAAGCAGAATCGTGGACCCACTCATTTCCGAGGTGGCTCTACCCTCGGAGGGAACTGGAGGCACGGCTCAGGCCTCTGACGGGACCGCAACGCACTCTCCTCGGCCTACGTGAGGCCGTAGGACAAGTGAATTAGTTCCCAGGGGTGGTTCTCAGCAACGAGAGCAAATGTGCAACTTTTAAAAGAGGGACACCTTGAGTTTGGGGGGTATTTAACCTGCAAAATCTATTGAAGTATTAATGTCTACTTAAAGCCTTAAAAACTGTGATGCAGTACAGAAACATAAAACACTTGCTACATGAATCCACCACAAAGGTGGACACGACTAGCCCACCTGGGGATGTTGGCCAGCGACAGCCGTCAGGATCCGTGAGACCGTGGCTGCATCAACGCTGGAAGGTCAGCAATGCCTGCCGCCTGCCCGGTGTGCGGGGGAGACTCCGAGTCTGGCCCCGGAACTGCAGCTGTGGTCAGTGCAGCATTACACAGGTGTCAGTGAGCAACGGAAAAGTTGGAGAAAAGAGTGGTGAAATACTAGTTTTACACCAAAATAGCTAAAATTGGGTGAGAATTTAAATCAGATTCTACAAAAGCAGCCAGCCTACACTGTCTTTGACCAGAAAAGTTTTTGCCCCAAGGCTTCTCAGGGGGTCAAAAGCCCTTTGGGAAAATTCTCTAATACAATATGGTCACACTGCTAAGGTCCAGAACATTGGCAAGAGAGCGGGCCACCGGGGTAGGTCACTCCACAGCCTTCTGCAAAAGGGAAGCCCATTTGAGCCTGCCCCCTCCACCCAAACTCCTTACTCTGAGCTTTGTCCCAGTCGGCGGAATGTTTCTTAAGCAGCTGTCACTGCACACCATCAGTAGAGCTAAAGCAGCTAGTATTTCACAGCCCTGTTCTCATAAGGTGGGCAGTGTGGCAGGTAAAATGAGGCCTCGTCCACATCAAGGCACATACGTGGCCCTGGCAGAATAAGCCTTGGTGGTCTCGGGGGCCAGGACAGCTTCAGGGGGACTTGGTGACAACCTGAGCTGGCCCTGGAAGGAGAGCTGGGATGTCAGGCAAAGAGAGGCAGGAGTAAGGATTCCAGGGAGAAGCAGAGGCAGAAAGGTGCAAGCTGCCCTGGGACAGAAAGAAGAGGGGTCATGGGGAATACGGGGTTCATGGGAGAGTCAAGCAGGGAATACTGGCAAGGTGAGTGGAGGCTGAGAGTATCAAGGCGGCAAGGAGCTGCATCTCATCTGCTGGCAATCAGGAGACACCGAAGGTTTTGGTGCAAGAGCCGTCTCTCCAGGTCTCCTTCAAGGGCCTTCTGAGTCTTTGAGAACTACCAGCCAGCGTGATCCACAAGGCAAGGGAGTCATTTCCCGCCCCCAAGGAATGCCTGGCACATGGAGCATGTGCAGTGAACACCTGCTGAAAACCAATGATGACTATGAATCCAGAATCCCCTCCCTCCCAGCCCCAAGAGGCAAGGCTGTCCTAGGGTAAAAAGGGGTTTCACAGACATCAGGAGAGAGGGTCTTGGCCAACTGAAACAATTACTCAAATGACTGTAGGGTCAGCTTCCTGACTACATGGGGATGAAATCTAGTTCTGGGAGAGGAGGGATAGATGTACAAGGTGAAGACTCATGGCAGAAAGACACTTCATCCTCCTACTCTTCCCACTAATGCCTCCCCCGAACCCTAGGAGCCTTGACTGAGACTCACCCTCAAGGAGAGACGGTGCCAACTCCAAGCTCCTTTCTGCAGCACGCAGACCAGGTACCTCCCTGAGTAAAATCACAGCTGCAGTGACTGCGATCTTACCATGTCTAAGGCACTGTGCGAATCGCCCTCTACTCAGTGAATTCTCAGGATAAATGGGGAAGTAAATACCATCACCCTCATTTCACAGACGAGAAAACTGAGGCTCAGAGAGGTCAAGCACCTTGTAAGGTCACACAGCCGGCTGGGGGCAGAGCAGGACTCACGGCCACCTGCTGTCAAAGTGCACGTTCTATATGCCCATGTCCTTCTGAGTCTCTGACCTCACACAAGGAGGGAGAGAAAGCAGCAGGTGCCCACAGGATTGGCGGCTAGGAGCTGGAGGGCCAAGAGGTGAGCATTCCACCCTGGGTAGGAGGCGGGCCAGCCTGGCTTTGGTAGAGGGAAGGTAGGAGGGGCCTCTCCAAGGCAGGGAGAGAGGTTCCTCCCTTCTCCTATGACAGCCAGACCAAAATAGAGCGGGTGAGGTTGCTGGTGGGTGTGGGAGCCTATCACTCCCGAGTGAATCATGCCCCGGTGAAGGGCGAGGTGCCTGCTTAGGCAGCCTGACACTGTCCTGCTGTGTGCGTGAGAGGCAGGACTCCTTGTGAAAGGGAGACACGCAGAGACATACAGCCAGAAACACACCCCCCCACACACACCCTCCTGCAAGCACAGAGAGGATGTTGGGGTGACTGGATTTGCTGGAAGGACCCTGTCTTCCTCCTTCCCCCTGGTCACTGTTGACCACGCGTCCACTCCCAAGCCCAGGACAGTGCCAGGGGCTCTGGGGGAAGCTGCATGCCCTCTCTGAGCCATAAGAGGGACGTGCTCTTACTGAAAGGGAAAGGGAGCATTCTTTACTTTATCTTGTGTTACATGAATCTTTGTAAAACTCCTTAACTTTTTTTTTCTGGGACCAAGTGCAATGTAAATAGGTTGATACATGCTTCCAATTGGAGCACCACACAGATATAGGGTATATGCCAAGGGAACTTACCATGGAGTTAAGGACACAATTGCCCTCATGAAACTACTGACAAACAATGTAAGGGTATCTGTGATAAAATGAGAAGTGATCCAGTGCAGACTAAGAAAGGTTTTAAAGATGGAAAAAGACTGAAATGGCTCCTGGTTGTCACAGTGTCACAGCTGGTGCTCACAGGAAGCCAATGGAGGGAAGACCTTCCTCCCGCCCCCCATCATGAGCACGCACGCACGGAGAGTGGTGTGCGGGGGCCCTTGGAGATGGGAGAGTCCCCAGTCAGCCCCGCCTCCTCCTCACCACAACCCAGCTGGGGGAGGGGACTCTCCCGAAGAAGCAACACTGGTGGGCAGTCCCCGGTGGCGGTTCTGAGGTCAGGCTCCGGGGGCTCAGCAGAGGGAGATGAGCCTGGCTGTGGACTCACAGGGGTGAGCTGGAAGGATGGCCGCCTGGTACGGCACGGTCCTTGTGCCAGAGCCACAGGCCTCCGGGCCCGGGAGAGGGATGGCTAAGCCACAGCGAGGGGCCAGGTGCACAGCCCCTTCTTGAATCCTCACACTTCCCCACTTCCTTTTGGTCTGTTACTTGAAGTGGCGATGCCTCGTTAGGAGTAGGCACCTTTTGGGGTGTCGGCACCTTGTAACGACTGCTGTTTAGCCCTCTTCAGCCACGGTGGGAAGGCGCCATTTGGATAGCATGACCTCATCCCCCCCTGGATCACAGGTGGGCCGCTGACCCCTTCCTGGAATGTGGAATGGGGACCTAGAGTGACCAGGTCCCTAACCTAGGCGTTTAAGGTATCCTCTCCCCAACCCAAACCCCAACATGCCTTTGTTTACAAAGAAGCTCATGGAAGAAAGGAAAGCAGAAAGGAGATGTGGGAGGAAAGGAGAACAACGGGGTGTGTGTGTCTGCCTCTGGTCCTTGCCACTTCCGGGGGCTCAGCTCTCCTGCCCTGGGGCTCCACCTGCCTCTCGTAAGCATCTCTCCTTTGCTATTTCCAGCTTATACTCAATGTTTTTGTTAGGGACAAGAGTCCTTACGCTTGTGCAGGGGCTGTGAAACTACTGGCTGGGCCAGAAGAGGCTGGGTGGTCTCCAGAGAGGCCCAGGGCGACCAGACCCGGAGGGGTCCTGCCGTGCCTCTTGTGGCTGCCACTGGGCCCGAGGCCACCCCTGCGTGCACGGGGAGAGCTGCCGCCAGCGGCCAGCGGTGTTACGGCCTCCTATCAGCACGGCTCGGCGCTCCCTCCTCCACTTTCCAGCAAGTGCCACCCACGCCCTGGGGGAGACCCACCCCGGCCATCTCCTCAGCATTCTTCTCAGAGGGCAGCGGCCTGGGCCTGCTGCTCCGTCCAGCAGCCTGGCCCCTTCCAGGCTGGGTCATCACGGCCACCATCCCTCACTTCATCCCCTGCACCCAGGGCCCTCTCGTCTCTGGTAGCCTCACCGGGGCCAGGGGACATCGGAGGCCTGGGATTCGTCCCTTCCTTCGGAAAGGCCGGGAGCCCGACTCGTGCTGCAGTCCCGCCCCAGCCGCCGCGCCACTGCCCAGACGCAGCCCCGCTCAGAGAAGACAGCCCTGCCACTGACGCCACTGCAGCTGACCCCGCGGGCAGCCCAGAGGAAGCCAACAGCCTGCGGGGGTTCTTCCTGCCTCCCCGCCCACAGGAAGGAGTTAAACGCTATCTTTCACCCTCCCAGGAAGTGCTCCCGCTTGAGCTCTCGGCACACCTGAGACCACACTGGCTTGCCTGGCCATTACACGTGGCTCAGGACTGCCACGCTCCCTCCTCGCAGCCCGAGTCCACCCCCCAGTGCGGCGTCCTTTTCCTCAGGCAGATCGGGAGGGCACTGCCCCTGCGGACTTGGGTTGTCCCGTATGGCAGAGGAGTGAAGCGATGCTGCCACCCACAACTTGACAAGTCATGACTTAAAGCACTGGGGCACCTGGGAAGTACCAGGCGCTGAGCTGACTGCTTGGCAGACATGATTTCCCGAAACACTCACAACCACCCCAGAAAGAAGGCACTGTTATATTTATTTTTCATGCTACAGTCGAGGAAGCTGAGGCTCAGAAAAGTGATGAAACCTCCCAAGTCCTATGGCTGGGGGCAGACAGAGCCTGGAATGAACCCCCATCTCCCATGCTGAATTGCCCTCAGGATTGTGAGCTCTCAAGCCCCCATGTCCCCACCCCTAGAATGAAGGGAAGCCTCTATTACCACTGCTTCCTTACATTCATGTACAATGGTACTGATGAATATGGTAGCCACTAGCCATGTGGCTATGGAGCCCTTAAGATAGGGCCAGTAAATATCAGGAATTAAATGTTTACTCTCCTTTTTAATTAAATAGATTTAAATAGCCACATGTGGCTTGTGGCTACCATAATGGACAACACAGGTATAAAATCATACTTTGTACAGAGTATTTCCATATATCATTCAAGTTCCAGGGAAGCAGGGCAAAATCAACCCCATTTACAGATGAGAAAACTAAAGCTTAGGATTTGCTCAAGTTGAGTGAGACTGAACACTTCACTCCAAGCTCCCAAAGGATTTCCATTACACCATCTTTACCCAAACTTGACCTCTGGCCTCAGGGCCAGGAGAGATGGTCCTGACTAAGCCCCGCTCTGGCTCCATCGCTAACTCGACACATTGCTTCCCACCTTCCTCCTCTCTGCTGGGAAGTAAGAGGGAAGAATGGACATGGCAGAAGATTCCAGAGAGCCCAGGGTGGGGTCTTCTCAGACCAAAGGGAAAAGGGGGGGTCAGAATGCAAGGTCCTTCTCGGCTGCTGTGTGGCTCCAAGTTACTTTTCCAAAGGAGCCATAATTAGGGGGTTAAAAAGTAGTAAGGTCCCCCACACTGGCCTCAAGAACATTCCAGTGCCTTCATCAATGAAACCCAACACCTGATCATTTTCCTTTAGGATCAATCAAGTCTCTAGGACATCACCACTCAGCCAAAAATGGTATAGCCCACGGGGTGGGCACTGAGTCTTTGCCAAAGGCCCTGGCACGAAGCGAGGACTCATTTCCACTCCTAGGCCTTCGTGAAACCCAAATGATGGGTCTCAGCTGTGATGGCCACACTTCAGCCAGTTTATAATCATGCTCGCCTGTACTACAGTCCGTTTATAATCTCCTGGGGGGCAGGGGGATTTTCTAGAGGCAGAAATAAATCACATGAAGGACAGTCAAATGGAAAACGTGAATTTAATAAAACACAGACAGAAAATAAACCTCTAGTCCAGCCACTAGTGACCAGCACATGTTATTTTTTTTCCCCCTCTGGCCCCTGGTGAATACCTCCTAATTCTGGGAAAGGCTCCCTTTCGTCTTCTGAGTCAGGCTTGAAGGAATACTGCAGTATTTCAGCCTTGGGTTGCTAGCAGAGAAACAAACCCGGTTTTGTCATATAATTTTCTGCACCTCCACTATAATAACACATCATTTGTGGATCTTTGCTAAAGCAAACACCATATGGTGGCTGTGTGAAAAGCTGTTCGGGGCCCTGACCTTCAAGATGTAAGGGGTTTGTTTGGGGAAAGGAGGCCGGGTCGGGGGAGAATCAAGTCAGTAATGAGACATGGTATTGGCAACCTGTGCAGTGTGACATTTGGAGGTTCAATGGAGGAAAACTAGGCCGGTGTCAGGTTCCAAACACTCAAGGCCAAATAGCCAATGATTCTTTTTTTTTTTCCTTCCCAAGTGAAAAAATCTTTCATGAAGTCTATTTTCCCAGTCTCTTACGGCAATGCAACACTCACTCACTCACTCCACACTGGACAGTCCGGGGAGCCTAGGTTCTCCAAGGGGAAAATGACATCCCTGAAAGATCTGCCTGGTGAAGTCTCCGTTTTGTGGCGTGTGTGGCTGTACAGCTGCGAGAATGAGACGGAATCTGCCCTGTCTGCGGCCCAAGAGTTCTCAGGCTGCTCTGAATCTGCCCTGTCTGCGGCCCAAGAGTTCTCAGGCTGCTCTGAATCTCGAGCACGCCACGCCTGTGCAGATACAGGGCCACTCATGGTATCAGATGCCTTCTCAACTGCTTGAAAACAAACTTAGTCAAGAAATTAAAAAATTCTAAACATACAATAAAACTCCACTCTTCCTCATACATAAAATAAGCCATATGAGTTAACATGAAAAGCTGAAAATCCTGGCCCTACACATTTTTTTTTTTAATGAAGATAGGTATTAAGACTGGCTTCTGAATCCTGACTTGAGTAAGCTGAGTCCATTCTGCATGCACATGGAGAACAACTGCTCCAGAATGAATGAACAGGCCCTCACGTGGGAGGGAGAAATGAGAGGAAAATGAACCCAAGAGGCATGTGTGGCTCAGGAAGACCTGGTTCTACATCAAAGAAGAAAACATATGACTGAAGCATTTAGAATTGATACTTGTCAAAACACCAGCTTAGAGTAAATAAGTCTCTAGGAGGCCTCTGGGACCCTAAAAGATGAAAAAGAGTCTTTAGACTAGAAGGGGCCACAGAACCCAACCTAGGAAGGAGCAGGCTTATGATCATATATCCAGAAGAATCAGGTGACATCTAGAACTTTCTATAATGATCTGTATCTGGGGTGTCCAACACAGTGGTCACTAGTCACATTTGGCTATGGGCACTTGAAATGTGGCTCATGGGACTGAGGAATGGAAATTTTAGTTTTAATATTAATTAAAATGTAAATTGAAATAATTGCATGAGTCAAGTGGCTACCATACTGGACAGCATAATAAGATCAAACCTCAAATCACTGTTAATGAAAAAGCCCAAAAACTATTTCCAGCAAAGCTGACAGCTACTCTCTTTCTTTCCTTTCAAACTGAATGGGCCCCTGGGCCTTGAGGTCCACTCAGGCAAGCTCATGTCTGCAAACACCAGGATATCTAGCCACAAAACCCAGAAAGCTGGCTGGGAGCAGGTGTCTTCTAGCCAAGATGGACCCTGACGTCCAGCCCCAGAGGAGGAGAGACATTCCCTACCTGAGGGTTGTTCACAATCACATGCAGCGACCCAGTCCTCCCAAAGCACATTCTGACCAGCCGAGGGCCATGTGGCCTCACTCTCCCTGGCCCCCAGGAGGCAAGGCTGGACTGGAGGCTCCCCTCAAAACCCCCAAACTGTTTTGTTCCCTAAAAATCTCAAGGTTAAAGACGGAGTCCCATGGCAAATCTTACGGACTGTCACGTCGGCCTGTACGTTTTATGTGTGTCACTCATTATTACATACACCCCCCCACATGCTTTCCCCACAGCTCCTTTGAGTAACTTACAAATTTCTGTCCCACTGTATTATTTTATTTTCCATCTAATCCTCACAATGAGAGAGAGGCAAAGGGAGATACTCTCACACCTGGTTTATACACGAGAGGCACACTTGTCAAGGGTTCACAGAGGTGGAGTTAATGACCCAGCAGAAGACTGGAGACAACCTTGTGATGCTTCAGTAGCATCTCTAAAATGGGACTCACAGCACCACGTGCATCTCAGGGCTGCTGGGAGGGAGAATGTGCACAGCACGGAAGCTCTACAGAAGCGCCTGCGCTCGGTGAGAGGCTGTGATGCAGTGGGAAGAGGGAGGAAGAGGCACCACTGTATGTTCACACACCTTGTTGTATCAACATATGTATCATGGCTCTGCTCACATTATCCTATGTGTGAAGAGTTTAACATGTGCTCAGCAAGTCTAAGTGCTCAATTCTGTGTTTGCTGCTATTGGCAGTTATTGCTATTATTACTGTTATTGCTGTGAGGGGTGTTAGCATTTTGGTCTAACAGTCTGACTGGGTCTCCAGCCCAGCCCAGCCTCTGCTCTCCCCCCTGTCCTCTGCAGTGAGGTAGCATGTGTCTAGCATGACCTCTGAGTCTGTATATGGATGGGAGGGTCAGATTCTACAGCCGTGGTTTGAATTAGGTGTGGTGATTTTTATAGCAACATAAGGTGACCTTTAAAGATCTGCGGGTATCTCTGTCTCCTTCCCTTTCAACAGGTAGGCTCTGGCCTGGAACCTTACACAATGGTTATTGGTGACACTCAAATGCTCAGGACTATGACCAATCCATGGCTTTTCAGAACTGACTAGGTCATGGGGTCATGTTCACTGCCATCCTCAAAAGCAGGGCACCCCTAGAGAAGTAGGATTAGTCCATGAATCCCTAGAGATCTTCCCCAAAACAAACCTAAAAAAAAAAAGATCTCTGCCAAATGTAAGGCTTTGGCGAGATTGCCGTCCTTGGTGGCCCTGCCCAGGTGCACAGAGAACAGAAGTACACCCACGCCAGCACCTTGACGCTTCCCTGGGAAACCCCCAGAGGCCCTGAGAGCCGATGAGGGCTGTGGTCAAGTAGAATAGGGAGTAGCAAGCTGGAAACAAAAAGAGGATTTTCCAACGTCAGAAACGCATCTGATCCTCGTGGGCCAAGGCCCCGCACGTGCAGGGAGCCGTACTGCCTCCTGAAAGACACAGACACAAGGTCCCGCCTCTGGTCTCTGTGGACCTCCCCGGGGGGCCGCCCAAGCGCACAGGTTCCGGACCTTGAGAAGGCAGAATTTCTAAATCAAGTCTCTCCCTGTCCAGAAATACTCCTACACCCTTCTAGGGATAAATCTGTACTGATAACAAGAGAGTAACAGTTTTTCTAAATGGACGTTTGGCCCAGCATTGCCTCCTTGCAAGAATTCCATAATAGTAACTTATTTCATGGGATCTCTTAAATACTCTACCTCACATTTTACAGATACAAAAACTAACTCCCATGGAGACTAAATGTCCCACCCAAGGCCATACAAAAGAGGAGGGCAGAACTGAGGGGACACCAAGGACCCCAATTTCTACTCCAGGTTTTCTTCTACTCCAACTCCACAGCCACGTGTCCTCCAGATGCCTTTTCCTGTCCTGTTGGGGTTTACAGTGTCCTGACATTTAAATGGTGCTTCCTAAGGTGCATTTACATCTTCCATCACAATCACGCTCACCTTGGTTTAATAACCTGAAGGTTTTCTCCAGAAAAGATGTAAGTTCGTGTGAAAACAGAAAAACTGCCATTGTCATCGGCATATTAGCCTGAGTACACAGTATAGCACCTGTGGGTATGAAAACTCTAGGCTGACCTGAGAACTAAATAGACAGCTGCTTCTGTGCTTTACAAGTCTACCACCATAGGGTCCCAGCAAGTGGCCTGTTTTTCTCATGCATGGAAAAAGGATTTAAATTACACAAATCCTTCCCCCTCCAATATGTTTGGGTTTCTACCAACTGCATTTTGTGAAAAATGTACTTTTTTTTCCTGCTGGATTTTTATTTCTGGGAAAGCAACGTGGTGATAAAGAACTCTGAAGGAGGATAATGCTTACCGACAAATAATCATTTGAGTCCTATTTTACAGATTACTGGAGAGGTCAGAATGAAATCATAAACCCTGGAAGAGGCGAAGCCTCAGGAAAACCTGATGCTTCCTCAGCGATAATGAGTTCATCCACTTAGACTGTACGCATAATGGGCATCATGATAAATTTATAATTACCAGCATTTTCACTTTTTTGAAATGCTATCACACATTCCCCTCTGGCTCCCCCCCGCCCTGCATAGCCATTTTCACAGATGGGTGAATAAGCTGCATTCTTTTCTCTTTTGACAAAACCAGAGTGTTGTCTGTACCACCCCCCAAATTAAATCAGACTTGTTTGCAACACAGCTGCAGCTACCGGCTGCCAGCGTTTCTGGAGGATGGCACAACTTCCAGCTTGGCAGGGAAGGCTGCTGGTTTTCGCAGAGCCCTTCCAGCCCTGAAATGCCACCACACCCCTGGTACGGTGAGCCTGGCACCCAACAAGGGAACACAGACTCACAGCCTCATCTGAAAAAGCGTGAAGGCAGTCGTTCTTGGGAACATTCTTTCACTGAGAAGCAAACGAGGTCCAGAAATGCAACAGGTGCTGTGCGTGGCGCGCAGGGGGCGCTCAATAAATGGTGGCATTCGTTAGGGCCAAGCGCTGTGTCAGGAGCCTCTCTCTAAAGGGTGCAAAAGTACTTCTAGCAGTCTTCTTCCTTCAGCACTCTCGCCTTCTGTTTTGGGCAGCTCTTACTCCTTGAGCGATGCAAGGGGCTTGTGCTACCGTGACCACTGATCTGGGTGTCCCCCTGCGGAGAAGAAACCTGGGGCTCAGAAATAGAGGCGCCCGCCCAAGGTCACGCTGCCGTGTGACCAAGATTTAGACCTCAGTCGGCCTTTCTCTTTTCAGAGGCTTCGAGGGCCTCAGATCCGGTGGCAGAGACGAGACAAAGGAGGGAATGGAGACACGGTGCTCCTCCAACAAAGCAGACAGGGATGCACCGGAGGCTGGGGGTGTCTTCCAATCATACCTCCAGCAACTATAAAATCTATACCCCGCCACCCCCACAAGCTCTCCCCAGGGGCTTTGTCTTCCTCCATTAGCCTTGATAAATTACAAGGCCCCACGGCAGGGACTGTTTCTTCCTCTCAGCTTTGTTTAGAGCATTGTCCTAGCAAGGCTCAAAGAAAGGGCTCTTATTAATGGTGATAATAATGCAATACTGTTTTCGCAAGGGCCTCCCCACCAGCTTTCCAGACCACCATCAGCCTGCTTCCTGCCGCCTCTTGCTGGTGGTTTTCACCTGCCTGCAGGCGCTGCTACTCCACACCACCCTCCACCTTGTGTTGCCTAAACTCTCTCTTATTCTTTTCTCAAGGCACCTGGCAATTGGACAGAGGAGAAGGGCCCTACAAGCACATCAGTGTCAGCAGAGGACTAAGGAGGCAGCTACACGGGACAAACCTAGGCCAAGGAGATAACGGTCTGGGTTTGTTTTGAACTGGGCTCCCTCGCAGCCCAGGGCTTAGAGCTCAACTCTGGGCAAGGGTTTAGCATCAGGAATGCTTTGGGGTAACTCTGGTTTTCATTAGCACTTTGGGTCTGTGGGAGCTCTGACAGGTTAAGGGCTCACCTCTTGAGAAACGGTTCTTGTGATGAAGAAGGGGACACAGAGGGGAGCCATTGTGGGTGTTGGGCTCATGTGTGTGCGGGGGGTGGGGTGGGGGTGGGGGGGGGCCCTGTTTGCAAGAGTCTGTCTGAGAGCCAGGGTCATCCTTTCACATTCCTGAGTGTGGGGTTCTGGCTAGAAATTCATTCATAATAAAGGCTCAGTGGGGGAAATAAAAGGCTTTTATTGCAACAAAAGCAACCAGCGGGATGAGGCAGGGTCAGTGTGAAGAGGAGGCAGGGTCTAAACCTACGTTCCTTTGCAGGTTCTCAGCTTTTAAATAAGCACACTTCTGGGGACAACGTGCTCACCTCCCCCCTCACGCTTATAAACAGCAGGTTGGCTCATGTTTTACTTTTACTGTCACCTGTGACAGGTCCAGGTAATCAAAGCTCATCTGGGTTGGAAGAGCAGGGCTCTTCCCTGAGGCTGTCATATGTGTGGTTGGCCTGTTCTTGGCCAGGGACGCATGTGGCAGGCACCTGCATGGGACTCACACGCTCCATCGTTCCCCAGAAGCTGTAACGTCTACTGTGCACAGAGCTCAACTGTAGGTCCAGCGGGGAAACAAAGATGCATGAGCCCAGACCTGCGCCCAGGAGCTCCTTTCTTCAAGTGCAAAGAGCAAGACCATGCTCAGAAACTGGAGGCACATCTGACATGCACCCCACTGCCTCCGTTCCACCCCAGCCCTCCTGCTGACATCTGCTGGTGAGGCTGTGATCTGGGGGCCCACTCACAAGGCAGGTGTGGGGTGCTGAGGGCCCTGACAGCTCTCCTTTCCGTGATGGCATCTTCACGGAATCTGACGTTTGCTTGGCTTCACTCTGTAAGATCGGTGGTCTGCTAGAGAAAGTTCCCCAGCACCTTCTCTGAAGGAAGTGACCCAGGCCTTACCAGAGTCCTCGGCGGGACAGAAAGGGAGGAGTCCCAGCTCCACCAGGCCCACTTGATCTTTCAGCAGCAACTGGGAACAGAGCACTGGGTGGGGAGCTCAGGAGGCGGAGGCGGGGGGCCAGAGGATGGGAGTCTAACCTAGACTCTCCCTTGGTACAATCCGGCTCTCTCAGTCCTGACTTCTTCCTCTGTGAGATGAGAGATTCGGTTTATCCCACCTGCAGGATTGCACACTGAGAGCACATGGGGGTACGGGGACCATGGCTCCCTCCCTGGCACTGTGGACAGGAAGAGGCACAGTCAGAAGTCTGGATACAGCCGGCATTTCTACAATCTGCAGGGGAAGCAAAAATAGACTGATACCTGTGGAAATCATGCACCATGGCCTGAATCCGGGGGGATTTGCCCAGCTACTCTAGGGAGATCTGTCAAACTTGTTCAGAAAGTTTGATTTTGTTTGACTTTTTGTTACCAACCTTTAGCTGAGTTGATTGGTCACTTTCTCTACCTCTTTCTTTCAGTCTTCCCCCTGAAACTGATCAAAGAAACTCGAACAGAGACTGAAAGCCAGCATTCAGCCACAGTGCCCTCTCTGAACAGGACCAGTGATGAGTGCCATGGACCATCCACTCTTCGGTTCCCCCTGGGCACTCAACTGTTTGACACGTGTCCCAGGGCTACTGTCCTGGGTTGACGGGACACTTCTGCAGGCCTGATACTGCAGGGCACTGACCTGAAGGGCCTGGGTGAGGACGTCCCCTCCACACCCCCCGAGTCTTTACAATAAGTGCCTTGACTTTGCTGTCCTCTAAATCATCTCCTAGCCTAAAGATATCATAATCCCCCTGCTCTTCAATGGCCTTGGTCACCAAAAGTGGGGATTTTATTGCAGCACAAAGGGCTGGAGTGAGGAGACGTGCACTGCAGAGCCAGTTCCTCCATGGCTCGACTTAGGACTTTACCGAGTCAGCCTACTTCCTTAGGACGCAGTCACGTCATCTCAGAACAAGGGAAAGAGCAATCCAGTCTCTTCCTCCTAAGGGAGAGGCAGGGATAAAAAGAATAGGAGCAGATACCGCAAGTTTCCGAGACAGGCCTTTATGGTCTGTCAGCCCTGAGCAGTGGCACACACTAGCTTCCACCCTCCGCGCTAGCTGAGCGGGAAGAGGGACGGGCAAAGGCCCTCTTCTGGTCACTAGAAGAGTCCCTGATGCCTCAGGGACACCACGGCCACTCTCAGTCCAGGTGGCGATGCTCCTGAGGGAGCCTGGAGGGCTGCCTTCTGCCAGAAGCGCCAAGCGGACCTGTCAGCCAAGCGAAAACGGCCCTTCGGAGCAGGGAGGAGAAAACACTGATCGAGAGGGCCCAAAGCCCAGGATCGAGTCCTGCCTCTACTCTTAATTCATCAGAACACTGTGGAGAAGTCATCACGTCCGCTGTCCACCCCGAGTCCCCTCCTCTGCGAGCTGAGCCGGCCGGTCAGAGCAGCGCCTTCTGGCTGGCCCTCTGTGCTCCTCTATGAGCAGGAAAACAGTAGTGTGTCTTGTTATTTCTGAGCAAAGGCCCTAATTGTTCTCTCCAGCATGAACTCCTCTATCTAAAAACCACAACCTCTCCCCCTCCCTCCCTCCCCCTGCCACCCCCTTCCTCTGAGATCCACAAGACTGTTACAGAATATTCATTTATTTTTCTTCAGTGCTTGGGCTGAAAACTCTTGATGACTAAGCCATTGAATTTTACTGTGCTACTGGGCTCCTTGGAGGATTCCTTGTTTCCCAGCTCCCACCTTCCCCGCCCCCTGCACCCTCGGTGGACATGTGGTAGTCGTTAGGAATAGTTTGATGAAGTTTAGGTTTGCAAAGTAAAGGAGAGATGGGGAGGGCTGGTAGTGAAGCATGATAAATGGACACAACAGTCCAGAGCCACTCAAAAAATAAACATAAAGCTCCTATTGAGAAAGCCCACTAAAACCAAATTCCAAAAAAGCTTTTTCTCATGTTTTGGCAGGGGAGGGTGGGAAGGTAGGAGAGTGAAGTTCTCTGGATGTAAATGAACACTGTTCAGAGAAAGAAACAACTCTCTTTACTGGCAGCAACCAGAAGTGCACGTCAGGGTGCTGCCGGCCATCTGTCCTGAACGCTAAGACCTCCAAAGCGGAGGCCAGGCATCCAGCCCTCGGGTGTCCAAGAGGCAGCCGGCCCTCAGAAGAGCCAGCCAATGCTGGCAGAACTCCGTGGGGAAACCTGGGCCATCGAGGCAGAGAGGGAAAGACCCGACTGGCCAGGGACACCCCGTTTGGGCTCAGTCTTGCTGACGCTCTGAAAGCCCCTCATGGTCTGAGGGGACCTCCTCAAATCCTCTTTCCTGGGCCCTAAACCCCAGCTTCTTGGCCATCCCAAAGGCATTACTTCCTGCTCTCCCAGTGCTCCCCCATTTCCATCCATGACTTTTAAAACCTTGGACCTGAACTCTGAACATAACTGGGTAGCAGTGACAGCAAAGAATCACGGCTGTTGGTTTAGGCACAGTGATGACGCTGTGGCTCTAAAAACACCCATCATTGCTTTTAGAGCTGCATACACAGCAGGAAGGGGTGAAATGCCGTGAGGGATGGGATGTGCTTTCCAATACTCCAGCGACGACAAAGACCAGGACAGAGGTAAAGGGGGGCAAAGTCACAGTAATGAGTGGGTGACCCCAGGCAACACACGCACTGGGGTTCTTACAACTCTACACTTGTCTGCATGTTTGAAAATAACGACAATAAAGAAAAAGACAATCTTAAACGAAATCCCAGACTTTCAATGGTAAGATTTCACTTGCAACCCGAGTTTCTTCACCTGTGTGTGGGCTGGTGCGGCACTGCCTGGAGGACAGAAGTTTAGCATCTCAGGAGCTTTTAGCGCTGATTTTGTTTGTTTCCCAAGAGCTTGGCCAGCCAGGCGCCTACCTAAGAAGGACATATCTGTGCCTTATGCTTTCTAGGAGGCCACCCTTTAATAAGACTTCCCTTATTAATTGCCTTGCACACGGGTTTTATTTGGGGGTATCTCCCCACGGAGCTCTTAGGCACTTTCTTCAGCTGCACTGCAAGGTGGCTAAAAAAAGGAAAGTTCGCTCCTCTTGCAATTTTACCATTGTAAATAACATACAGATGTATGCAAAACACATCCCTGCCCCTCCATTTTTTCTTTTTAGTTAGCAACTGATTTTTTTTCTCTTACACATTTGAGAGCTGGAGGAAACAAATGCAGAGGACCACAGTAAAGAAACACTCCCCGTGGGACGTCTGGAATGAGAAATGTAAGGGAGAACCCGCCCTTCCCTCCTCAAGGATGCTCGGACCGCCCAGCCAGAGGAACGCTGTTCCCGGGACAATCCAGCACAGCAGCTTGGAATCGGAAGAAGCCTGGGTGCGAATTCTGATTTCCCACCAGCCAACACCTCAGTGAGCACACGGAGAGCTGCCCCACCTCTACCGTGTCACTTGTAGGGCAGGGATCACGCCAGGGGCCTTGAGAGGCACTCAGAGACTGCACCAGGGATGGCCGACTGCCTAAGGCTGCTGTAACCCAGCTCCACACACTGGGTGGCTTTGAGCAGCGGACACGTACTGCCTTCCACTTCCGGAGACCAGGATGAGATCAAGGTGTCAGCAGGGCCATGCCTCCTCGGGGACTCTTGGTAGAACCCTTTCTTGCTTCTTCCCCAGCATTCCTCGGCTTGCAGAGGCGCCGCCCCGTGCCTCCTCTGGCACCCGGTGTTCTGCGTGCCTCTGATTCTGGGTTCAAATTTCCCTCTTATGACAAGGACACCAGTCATGTTGGATTATTGGCCCACCCCACTCTAGTGAGACCTCATTTTCTGTGACTAATTACCTCTGCAACGGCCCTATTTCTGAACGAGGTCACTTTCTGAGTACTGGGGGTTAGGGCTTCAATGCATCTTTTGGGGGGTGAAATCCAGCGACAATGCTGCCCTCGTGGGTGCCAGTGTGGTAGGTAGCTGCCCTGTGTCTCTGTTAGTCGCAGCTGAGGGGAGGGAGCTCTGCGGACCAGGCCTGTTTGGGGATAATATGCTGGAAAAGCGCCCATTGTGACAGGGACAGCTTCTTCTCTCTTTGTGGTTGTCCCCAAAGGGGGACTGGTTTTACGAAAAGTGCTGTGGTCTTCATCAGGAAGGGCCCCTCGCTGGAGGCCAGAGGATGGGAGCGCTGCTCCAGAGGAGTTAAATTGAGAGAAATTCTTGGCTTTATCATGAATGGCAGATTGGCTGTGGCCACAGAGGATTTGCCTGGATGGCTTCTTATCTGAAAATAATTCTTTCAGCCACCTGTTTGTGACAGCACCTGGGTCTGGGTGGTGAAAGAAATGAGGACAAAGCAATGGCGGGGCGGGGGTGGGGGGTTGAGTCACTGTCCCTCATGATCTTTGCTAGAGGCGGGTGACATTTTTCTGTGAAGAGTCAGATAGTAAATATTTTACAGTTTTGGGGCCATCTGGTCCCTGTCACAACTACTTAACTCCACCACTATATCGTGAAAGCAGACAGACAATGTGTAAACAAATGGGCGTGGCTGTGTTCCCATGAGACGTTATTTATGGACACCGAAATCTGCACTTCACAGAAATCCTGTGCACCATGAAACACTGTCTTTTGATTGTTTTCAACCATTTCAAAATTAAAAAAAACATTCTCAGGGGGCAGGATCAGTCCCTTGGCCCTCAGAATGCCGACCCTTCATCTATATGCAGCCAAGTGTCACAGAAGTTGTGTGTTCTCCCACAGCTTGCCATTGCTCTCATATGACTTACTTTTTCAATACGATTTTACAGTTTATAACGTATATTCATAGGATCGTGCAACCTGATTCTCTTCCCACCATGTTGGTAGGCATACTATTTTTTCCCCATTTTACAAATGAGAAAGCCAAGACTTCAAGAAGTCAGATGCTCCATTAGGGAGTGGTAAAGCCACACTGAAACTTACGTCTTCTGACTCCTTGTCAGGTACCCGAGCTAATACTCCATCTCACCCAAATACACTCCAAGCCAGCTACTTCCCCAAGAATATATGTCTGTACCCACAACTCCCCAAGTCAGCGTATGTCCCCCTCTAGATCACTTCTCCAGGACTTCTGCTGCAGCTGGGGTGTTGGTGCAGAGCTGAGGATTCTCCTCTGGAATCCCAGCTCCCTAAGAAGATGAGGTGTTATACTGACCTACGAGAAGAGACAACAATGAGCAGCTTCCCACTGCTTCTGCCACACCCACACTCAGCAAGGTGCAGTCCCAGGATCAGCTGTGACCCAGTTAACTCCTGAAGCATCTAATTGTCTAGACAGAGTTTTCCTTCTGCCTCTGCATCAGAAGTTGACAATAGGTGCTTGTGGGGCCCAGGCATGCAAGGAAAATGAATGAAGTTTGGAAGATTGAGGCCTCCAGCAAACCAGAGAACATTTGCTCCCTCTAAAGAGGGCAGACGCTACTCAACTTTAGCTGTCACCAGATCTGGAAATCTCTTCGTTTTTAAATGACAGTATAAAAATTTTTTTAAAGCGTGCTAGGTCAAAAGATATCCATAGGCCATTGTGTGCAGCTTCTGCTCTGAGGTCTGTCTCCAGACCTCATGCAGCTGATAGCACCTTGCAGCACATACACAAAGTTGATTCTCTTCCCTGAAAATGCTGCTTACTGGTGACCAGGGGTGGAGCTGGGTGGATTTCTGGAAAGGAGACAGTGAGAAACAACCAACCATATGACCCTGAATAAAGCAGTACAGGGAAAAAAAAGCTCAATGTTTGGAAGTAGACGAACACTGAATTATTCAAGACAGGTCCAGCCCAGGGCAGAAATAGAAAATAAGTCCTTGCACAATCCAGATTCAGGCTAAATTGAACTTGATGGTACCCTGTCATAAGACACCTCTGATGGCAATGAAGATGATAATCACGGATGCCATCCAACATGGTGATTGATCACGCACGCTCCCTCCTCCAAATCGCAACGATGTCCTTGAATCCCAGGAAGGTGCCTGGCATGGGTCCAACCTCCAGACTTTGGATCCAGAGGAAGGAGCTCTGGGCTTGGTGGTTACCCTCTTCCCAGGTCACATTCTGTAAACACCTGGAATTTGCCTTTTGCACCATGACCCACCACGTGCTCCCTGATGGTAGAACATGTGGCAGTCATCCCTGTATCTCTGGCGTCCTGTGTGCCAGACCTCAGCAGAGGCTTCTGCTGGCTAATGCCACACTGTGTGTAGCACCTAGCGAGGCTCCATATTTGCTGAAAAACACACAGAAACCAACACTTACGGAACAGCCAGGCCCCAGGGGTTTTATTCCATTTGACATTTGTAATAAAACAAGGAGGTAGGTACTGTTATTACTCTCACTGTACAGATTTAAAAAAAAAACAACAACCACGACCAAATAGCTCCAGGAGTTTAAGTAACTTTCTCAAGGTAAAAAAGCTAGTGAGAAGTCAAGCTAGGATTTGAACCCAGGCCTGATCCCAAAGTCCGCTCATTGATGAATGGCATGAGAAACACTTGAGATTCAGCCCCAGAGACATACCACCAAGGGTCGTTGAGCTTGTGTGGCAAGCATAGCCTTCATGCTAGGAGGGACAGTGGGAAAAGAGAAAAGATGACAGCAGTTGACAGATTCAATTCCTTCTCAGACTGAACAAGGTCCCAGGCAGTTTCAAGGAGTTCCCTGTCACCTGGGGAGCTTGCCCCACTCTATGGCTGAGCCTGACACAGAGCGAGGCCCCCACGTCACACACCCTCTCAGTATTCTTACTTTTAAAGAAGCATCAGAGTTCATGCTCTGCAGTCAGAAAGGCCCAGTGGCCTCGCCACTTCCTGTGGACTTTACACAACTTATTTAACCTTGCCAAGCCTCAGTTTCTTCATCCATGACTGAAGAGGATGAAGCACCCACGCCTCATTGGGGTGCCGGGTGGATTAATGAAATAATGAATGTAAAGCATTTAGCACAGTGCTTGGCATACAAGCAAAAGTCAACATGGTGTTGGCTGTGGTTTTTTGGTTGGTAGGAGCCTTTTATTTTGAAATAACTATAGATTCACAGGAAGCTGCAAAAATTGTACAGAAAAGACCTCTCTGTGCTTCCCCATGTCCTGGATGGTTACATCTTATGTAACTATAGTACAAATAGCAAACCAGGAGATGGACATTGCAATAATGTGTATGTAGCGTTCTATATCATTTTATCACAGTGGGTATGGTTTATTTTTATAACTACTTTATAATTTATAACGATCAGGAGATATTACTGGGCTGTGGTTAAGTGTGCAGCCTCTAGTTCCAGAATGTCTCGGTTCTAAAACTGGCTTGGCCATTACCAGCTAGGTGACCTTCCGCAAGTTACGTAACTGCTCTGTGCTCTAGTCCCCACATCTGTAAAAAGGGCCAACAATACTAGCACTTCTCTGACAGGGTTATTAGCAGGATTAAAGAACTTAATATACATAGAGTGCTTAAACAGAACCAGGCAGGCACTTAGGTAAACACCTTGTGATTTTTAGCTATTATTATGTTCAGTATTTTTACTATTCCTGGGACCCAGGAAGGGAGGGGGGAATGATTTTGCTCTGACTTCTGTTTGTCACAGGGCTCAGACCTTTCCATTTCTTTGGGTAATGTCATGAGGCTTTACGGAAGTGAGCCAAGGAAACACCAGGGGTCTGCTTTTGTTGTTTTGTCTTGGAATAAACTCATGTGCAATTTGGAGAGAAAACTCAGGTAGCCTAGACCTGAGCCTGCTTTTCAAGGCCTGAGGTCTGTGCTGGGGAACCCTGGCTGATGCCGGACCTACTGCAGTGGAGATTAAGGGGGCAAGGGACTTGGGAGGGACAGAGCTGACTGGCTCTGTGGGCCTCTCCACTGCACAAAAGCCAGGCTGACCCCACGGAACAGTCCTCCGGAATGCTCATGCCATCTCTGGAAAACACATCCATCCATCTGAACGGTGGTCCCCTAGATGAGCAGCAGGGACGCACTCAAGGGAGATGGACGGGACAGGGTCAGATCCCGACAATGGGTACATGGGAGAAAAGCCGATGGCGGCCACACCATCAGGCTTCAAGGTCAAAGCTCCTAAGAACTTCCCTCCCCTGATTTGCTAGTAGTGGAGCAAGGATATAGGAAAGAGGAAGGAAATCAGACACATTCGGCTGCATGGAAGGCATCAACCCCAAACAGACTGTTACTATGGGAGAAGGGATGACAGTCATGCTGACTAGCAGCGGCCATTTATTAAGCACGTATTTCATGCTAGGCACTCTCAATTCTCAGACCAACTGATGACCTGGGACCATCCTCCCATCTTTAAGAGCGTAAGAGAACAGAAGGTTGGAAAGGCCAAGGTTACAGCTAATAGGCCACAGCACCAGGATTCAAACCGAGGCTGGTGGACCCCCACGTTGGAGCTCTCAGCCACCAGGCTGCACTCCCTACCGACGACCACAGCTCCTCTTAGGCTGGGCTCTCATTTTGTAGTAATGTTATGACCACGTGGTTGGCTCAGTCCTATCATAGCCCGTTCAGCATGCATGATCTTATGCATCTCTGCACTGGTAGTGGATGGGAACTGATTATATATACTTGAGAAAGCAAAAATAAATACTGCAGTGTATCTCAGCAGGATAACGTTACAAAAGACAAGGAAAGGTCTTTTTTTTTTTTTCTGGCCGAGTAGGTCTCACTGTGCTCCAGTTGGGAGGTACAAGGTCAGCCCAGTGGGTCTGTGAAGTCCGTTTCATCCCTGGGATCCCGGGACATGGGCGGTCAGCCAGCACAGGCAGAGATGGGCACCTCACTGTGCAAATGTGCCTGGAAAATCCACCGTGAGCTCCACCCTGGAAACACTCCTGCTCCTCTGCTTCCAGCCTGCTCTCGTCCTCAGGCCAGACTACAGGGGCTGATGATGTCAGCAGAGGGAACTGGAGCAGCAGCCTTCACCGTCTGACTCCTGCCTGGGGCCTCAGGCCCAGCGCTGCTGAGCCTCGCACAGGGGACAGACGTTTCCGGGTGGCGCTGACTCACCTGCGCTCCAGGCAGCCCAGCCCTGCTCGAGATCTCTCATGCCACTCCCAGTGTAGTGGCCGTGAGGTAAACAAACCACGGGGCCCTGATCAGAGCACACCCTGCTTCCCTTCCCTCAAAACCCAACAGGAAAAATAAGATTCCATCATTTGGAATCTATTTGTCTGGGGATCCGTGACAGCATTCCTTGCTCATGACCTGAGTCAGCCCAGGGCTGCAGCCCACAGGCTAAGGCTCTGCTGCGGAGAGTTGGAACTGCGGGCAGGCATTGTCTTCCTCACACTCTCGGAATTAGGCCTATAAACTATGACAAGGGAAAAGCTGTTAAGCAGCCCCCCCAGCCAGTGGAACCCGCCCCAGCCCTGCTGCAGGCCTATGCTGTGTCCAGGGCCACGTAGTAAAGGGGAACTTGTGGTGATGATGGCGGGCCGTGAGCTCCCCCTGAATACTGGGCATCGTTTTCCTTTTATTCTGCCCCAGTCGGGGCCTAAACTAGTAACCCAAGTTTTGAATTCCTGCCTAGAAATACCCATGGATGACACTGGTACCAAGGAAGGCCATGGTTTTTATGAACAACTCAGTCTGCCAGAAGTCACCCCAAGTTAACGCAGATCCCAGCTCTAATGCCTCCCTTTCTGTATCATTTTCCATCTCCTTTTACTAGCTGGCATGACCAGTTCTCTCTGGGCTACTGGGTCTAGTTAAGGATAGTTGTTAATCATGCACAGCATGCTAAAAAATAATAACATTTTCTGCCACCCTTTCATGTCAAGAACACAAAAACTTCCGACCCAGAACTCCCTGTTAGGTGAGCTACATGAGCTGTTTTCCTGTCAGGTCAGCTGGACAAAGTCCCATGGTCTCCTCCCCAGGTGGGCAAGGCCGCAGCCAGAGAAGGCAGCTGACTCTTCTGAAGGTGACACAGGGGACACTGCAGGGAGGCAGAGAGGGGACGCGCAGCAAGCACTCCAAGCAAGGCCACTGCTAGACTTTGCACATTTAATCCAGCCCCTGTTGAATTCCAGAACACAGAAATGGCATTTGGGGACTAGCGACATGGGAGAGCTCAGAACTGACAACTTAGGGGTCAAGGCCTCTGTTTCTTAGTGGGTGCTTCTGAATGACACCAAAGCCCTTGAATGAGAAGAATGACACATTTAAATTTAAAAAAATTTTTCATGTTAAAGAGTGCCACATCAAAAATCCTGATTTGGTGGGACTAATAACTCCCAAGACCACACTGTTGAAGGGTCTTGACCAATTTAAAGGTTTTAAAAGCATTTAAAATAGATGGTCTTCCTGCTCCCCAAAACTTAACCAGTTATTCTTGGCTGCAAATAAAACCGATGCTGGGACTTACTTAAAGCTGTATTTCATAATCCCCTTACTATTCTTAAGGGAAAATATTAATACATAAAATCTTCTTAGCTATACATACCATGTGGAAAAAATAAAGGGCAACAGAATTCTTCCACTTGCACACTCTCTGGCCCAGGCTTGCCATCTCATCTGTCTGCTTTATTGGTATGCACATCTGGATTGCATAAATTTCAAGTATAGTTCTCAGTATTAGTACTGCCTAGGGTTACAGTACTTGACAAACCTCAAATGCCAGGATGTCAAATCAAATTAGCTTGCCCAGCCACAGGAGCAAAGGGGTGAAAGGGATGGACAACTGGAGGGCTGCAATAATACACAGGGGCTCACAGCAGATCCACTACTTCTTGCTCATTTGGCAGAGAGGTTTCAAAAGCGACCTAATGAACGCTCAGACCCAGCATGGTGTTGGCCCTGCAGCTCCACGTTTCTGTTCTGGAAGAACAGCCTGAGGATGTGAGCAGCGGGGCTCCTGGGGGTCTGATAATGCACCCTGATTTTCATGGTGCAGCATTACGAGCACCCTTATATTCTCAAGTGGTTCTTGTCAAAGCGATTCCAGCGTCAGGCAGTTTTTGTGGATGTGTGCTATCCTCAAAGACACAAAATATTTGAAAAATATTTTTCAGGATAAATCTATCACCCTGGATTTTTCATACGGCTCTAACCTAATACTGCTTGATCTAGCTTTAACAACTATGCAAGGAGATGCCCACTCAGCTGAAAATGTGTGTTTAAAGGCTCAAATGAAACAACCAGAATGCACAACCCTAGTTATCCAATCCAGGGTCTCATAAAGAGCATCTCTGAAACTTCAACTTTGCCTTTATTACTTGAGTTAAAGTCTTAACTCCCATGAAGGCAATGTCTAATGTGTCATGATCCTGGTATTTCAAGAGGGCAGTGGGTTAGTGAGACATTAGTATTTAAAATTACATCTGAAAGTGACTGGCTACAAAAAAAAAAAATACCAAATACCTTTTTTTGCCAAGTATTTTTTTTTAGTTTATTTTGATATCATTAATCTACAATTAAATGAGTAATATTATGGTGATTACACTACCCCCTTCATCAGGTTCCCCCCCCAACCCCATTGCAGTCACTGTCCATCAACTTAGTGAGATGCCATAGAGTCACTACTTGTCCTCTCTAGGTTGTACAGCCCTCCCCGTGCCCCCCCAACATTACATCTGCTAATCGTAATGTCCCTTCTTCCCTTTTACCCCTCCCTTCCCACCCATTCTCCCCAGTCCCTTTCCCTTTGGTAACTATTTGTCCATTCTCGGGTTCTGTGAGTCTCCTGCTGTTTTGTTCCTTCAGTTTTTTTTTTCCTTAGTTCTTATACTCCACATATGAGAGAAATCATTTGGTATTTGTCTTTTTCAGCTTGACTTATTTCACTGAGCATAATACCCTCTAGCTCCATCCATGTTGTTGCAAATGGTAGGATTTGTTTTCTTCTTATGGCTGAATAATATTCCATTGTATATATGTACCACATCTTCTTTATCCATTCATCTACTGATGGACACTTAGGTTGCTTCCATTTCTTGGCTATTGTAAATAGTGCTGCGATAAACATAGGGTTTGCCAAGTATTTTTAAGTCCACTATTGTACTAAATATCTTATGAAAAATAACAGATTGTCATCCTTCATAAGGCTGTATATCAATGATACCTTCATTTAAAAAAATAACAGATTGTCCTTTCACATATCACTTGTTATAAACTCCTTTAGGATAATTAGACGTCTTCAGTGTTCTTACCTAGCCCGTCAGGATGCTTATAGATGGCACATGGAATGAAAGTGTTTATGGTGAATTCAATTTGAGCCATAGTTAAACAATGTGAAGTTTGTTTCTTCAGTGAAGGACTTCTCAGAGCCTTGAATACACATACAAGTGTGTATTATAAAATGCCAAGAAGGAAAGAGACAGTGTGATGCATTTTCCAAACAGATTTGGCCACGGAAACTTTTCCCGTAGTGCATTTTCACATGACCAGTGTTCTGAGAATCACTTTGGGGATTAGTTGATACTTAAATCCTCTACTTAATAATCATTGCTCCAAACTCCCGCATAAAGAAACTAAGGCTATCCAGTGTGCTGGCCTATGTTTTGATGCCCTGAGGGAATGGCTGGCGTCCCTGGTGGGCACACAATGGCCGGAGTCACATCCTCTCCCTGACTTCCCACAGCCCCCAGTAGGGTTTGAGCTGGCTGGTAACACAGCTTCCTGCTGGCCTGTCCCAACACCCTAGTGGGAGTGGACATTCACAGGCGCCTGCATGAGAGCTAAATCACTGCACACAAAGCCATGCTGGCATTTCCAAGTAGGAGACACAATGCCAACTTGGAAACACTTAGGCAATGTGCTCCAAGTCAGGCTACCACCAAACACAGGTTGGGAAGATACTCAGTGATGTGGCCACTAGCGATGTGCAGTGGACACCAAAGACCACAGCAGACCTCTAGGGTGGTCTCATATCTGATAGTGTCGTGTGAAAAGTACACACAGAAATGCAGCTCTCTGGGTACAGCTGTGGAAGGTGGGAGAGGATGTGCATATGTGCAGGGGTCCAGTGTTTTTCCTCGTACTCTGCCATTCACTGGGGAAACTAAAAATAAACCAGAGAGAGTCCTCTTACTTCAAAATGAAAGCTGAAAAAACGTACAAGCTACCTACTTAACACGGTAGAATGAGAACTGCCCACACTGTGTCACTCATCAGCCCTGCCATTTCCCGAAGGCTCTCTACTGCCCTGTGCTCTTCAGTTTAATCAGCCTGGGAGGAGTCTACTATTTTATTTCATTTTATAGATGAGGGGATGAGAGAAGTCAAAGGGCCAAAGACAGGGGCAGAGTCAGGATCTGAACCCAGGTCTATCCAGTGGCGTAGCCTGAGCTCCCCCCACCTGTCAGTCCAGCAGATATTTAGGAATCCTTACTGTGTACTGCCGCGGTTACATGGATCTGACTGGGATTCTGCTCTCAAGAGGAAATAAGATGGTAAGATAAAAGGCCTGGGACATAGGGATCCAAACCCCAGAAGGCAGTAGCAAGCATTTATAAAGGAAATGCCTTCTCTAGCCAGTCATTAGTCTAAATATGTTTTATAAAATAAACTCATTTCATTGTCAGGAGGACCCAGTGCAGTAGGTACTATTACCCCCATTACACAGATGAGAACAGTGAGTCACAAAAGGGCTAAGAACTTGCCTAAGCTCACACAAGCAGAAAGGATGGAGCTAGGACACGACTCAGACATGTGCAGCTTGACCACCGCACTCTGGGGCGAGTCTGGGGCTAAAACGGTGGGGCCAGGCCAAGTGCCTGGGCCAGGGCTCTGCGCCCTGCCTGCTGGGCTGGTCTGGTTCCAACACACAGGTTGGAGAGGGAGCACCATACAGTCCTCACTTCCAAATGCACTTCTCAGACGCCTTCAGCTACCCAGCACCCTCCTAGCTCAAACAGCTGCCCTGGGGCGCCTCTCTCTCCCCCACTGCAATTTCAGGAAGGCACAGCTCTGTAATTTTTGGCAAGGATTGTTTTCCCAGCCCAGGTCCAGGATGCAGGACAGCGGTCCTAAGCCTTTTGACCTCAGGGCCCAAATAGCTAATCTAACGGACAAGTCTGGTGGGATCTGCCTATGGACAATGTTCCACCAACCCTTACAGACTAGACTACATTAAACCTTCAAGAATAACAGACAATTCGAGCACCGACTATACAACCAGATACTTGGGGCACTTTGTATGTCATTACTTCTCATCCTTAAAACAATCCTGGTTTTATAAATGAAATTTTTATATAAATTTTATAAATGAGGATGCTCAGGCTCAGGGAAGCTAAGTAACTAACCCAAGGGTGACCTCGCGATTGGAGGAGGCAGAATGTTAGGTGAGAACGGACTCAAAATCCTTAGGTGCCTTCCCTAAGACCCACATATAGCGGTGTAATAAGAACATGGGAAATGCCCTAGTTGTGACACAGGTAAGGCAGAACAGAAGAGGTGGTTTCAAGCCAGGAGGAAGTTGCATCTGAAGTGGCCATACATGGGGCTTACATGGGCGAGCCCAGAACACAGTGTGATGAGCGGCTAAGTTCTAGGCACTCGAGGAACCAGAACCTCTGCCCCAATCATGGTCTTAGCAACAGCAGGGCACCAGCAAAGTCCCTTCTGGGCCAGGAGTGTATGCCAGCCCTGCACACAGGTTCAGACATCCCTCAGTGCACAGTTTCTTCAAGATCTCCTCACCGAGATAGGCAGTCCTGGTTCCAAGCAGGCCGGCTCGCTAATGCGCACGTGCCCCTTGGTACTGAGGCCCCTCCTCTCTCGGATCCTGGCGCCCAGCTCGGCACTGACTTGAAACTACCTCAAGTTCCTCTTTTAGCACAGCTGCCTACACCCAAAGTCTGGATCTGTTCTGGCTCCTACTGAAATGCAGGGTGTGGCTCCGACACGCAAATACAGCGTCATGTTTCCCACTCACTCACAACAGACACTGCACCTCCCCTGGGCCTTCTGTCGAGATAATCACGTAAGCAGAAAGGATGCACTGCCGACCATACTTTGAAATTCTAGCGAAGTCTTCTATGACTGCCTGTCCACAGGCCACTGAGACCCAGAACTCAAATAATTTTTCTTCCGAAAACTCAGAGATTCCTAAGAGTCATTTACTCCACTGAAGCTGCACTTCCTGGTTCCAGCATATTAAGAGCTTACTTGCGTTTCTTCTCTTGTTCACATGTTAAGCTTTTTATTCAGTTATCCTAAATTAATCATTTAGACCATATGCAAATATTTTGCTACAGATGAAGTTCATGCCAATGTTGATAGAGAAAAAAACTGTAAACTAAGATGGGCGCTGATGAATTAACATAAATCCATTACACAGAACTTCCCATATAACGAAATACTTTGCAAGGCATTAAAAGTGAGTATGTAGAAGAGCTATATTTACTGGCTTGGGAAGATATCTGTAACATATTGAATGAGAATCAGATCACAAAATTGCATGAAAGTGAGATCACACTGTGGTAAAGAAAACCGATATATGTGTATTAACATCTTGAAGTACTTTCTGAATGGTGAGACTACAGACGATTTTATGGATCATCAAAAAGAAACACACTGTTTTTAAAGTTTGTCTACATTATACAATAAAATTTATTAAAAAGTTTTCCTTTGATTGATGAAGTAGCATATGTTCACTTAGCAAGTATAAAAATATATATTGAAAAAAAAAATACCAGCCCATAAATCCAAGCTTCAAAATCTAAAATCAACCAAAGGCAAGTGGTAGTAATTTATAGTGTGGGTCAAGATGGGAAATCATCATAAATGCCTGCCAGCCTAGGGGGAATCTTCACAGGGTGGCTCTAGAGGACACTTTTTTGTAGGTGGTCTTTGAAAACCTTCAAAACATTTCCACAAAAATAAGGAAAGGCTGCTTTCAGGAAAATTAGTCCCAGGGGTCTGAGACCCACAGTTGGTTCCTCACTCTCAGCAAATACACTTCAAACTGGTTTTCTTGTCTCCTAACAAAAGGTCCCATCCCAAGGCAGAAAAAGGCAGAACTCTTCACCACCCAGTTTCATGGAGGCAAGCTGCTGAGTTCTCTTACTTCTTAGCAAATCTAAAGGAGGGCTTCCCTACCCGAATTTAATAATATTGTGGTACAGAGCTTCTCAACTGTACTGTATACATGATCCCTGGGATCTTGTCAAACGCATACTCGGATTCAGAAAGAATCAGAGGGGACCTGACACTCTGCATTTCTAACAAGCTCCCAGCTGACGCTGCAGCTGGTCCAGAGACCCTGCTTTGATAGTAAGACCCTATCCACGATTCTCACGTGAGAACTTGGTTTAGCCCAAAGCCCATAATCTGGGAGGGCAGAAATGACTTGGCTTTGGGTAACTCTCCCTCTTAGTCCTCTAGTGATCATTTAGCAAATAGCAAGAAGCACCTGTGGGTGCCTGGAAAATCAGGGCTTCCAAAGATTCCGTTGAAACAGAACGCTCATGAAAACAATAAATCCACCCCCAAACAGTAATTCTGATTGGTTTCCATGAAAGCTGGCCCTGGAAGAAAGGTGTGTGGGTGGAAGAGAAAGGTGAGAGGCACCTTCAAGGTGAATTAGGGAAGGACGGACAGGAAGCAGGGGGATGGGTAACTGTAACAGGAAAGGTGGGGAGAGCAGAGGACGATGAAAATGGTAAGAGATGGGCCCAAGGACGCTGCAGCCTGAAACCGTCCCTGAGGCGCCTGAACAATGCAGCAGGCTCCGTTCGCGCACGCCCTGCTTGATGCTGTCTAGACCCGGAGGAGTCTTAATGAGGCTGGGTGGTGAGGAGACTCCATTTTTCATCACTGACACCCAGACGGGCCATCCTCAGCCCAGGACCCTGGACAGTCAATCAGACCCAGCTCTGCGGTGTATAAACACCTTCCATCCTCAATCAGCAAGGGAGGCAGGTGCTTGAGATCTGGTCACGGACAGTTGGACAATCTGATAAAGCCTTCCCGGGGTTGCTGTGGCCCGAGAACAGAGCCGGCATAATGAGACCAGGCGGAGGGGCTGTCAGACAACCCAGGCGGAAATAACAGGGCCTCTGCCAATCAAAAGGAAACCCAACCGAGGTGGAGGTGGCCGTGGGGAGGGGGGCAATTGTTGCAGAAGTGGACGGTGGGGGAGGGGAGGCTTCCCCAAGGCTGGCTGGTGACTCTGGCAGGACTGCACAGCTCATTATGCGAGCCCCAGAGCTAGACGGGTGTTATCGATCACTATCGGGGGTCGCTGGGGATTCATCATTATACAGCAGGGCCTGGCGTGTGCTTGCGCCGGCGGTAACCAGAGGAACAGGGCAACGCATCCTTGCCAGTGGAGAACAGGTTGCCGCGCCCCGCACTCCCGTCATGCCACACACACACATACACACACACACACACACATATGCACGCACACTTTTAATTACCTTGCAGGCCTCTTAACCAAGAATGTACAGAATAGACTGTAACAATAGAAAGACCACCATACGTTTGTAGTTCACAAAGCCATTCTATACATGTGACCTCAGGGAGGCCAGAAAGGCTGACCCTTGAGGTAGCATAGCTGGGCAGGCAGGGACTCATCGCCCTGCCTTTGGTCCTGTTATTCTCACTCCTCACACATGTGTACAAACTGCTAGATTTATACAGGGATTCCAGCCTTTTCAAGAGTTGAGTAGAGCCCACCAGCCCTTCTCCCAGTGAAAGACTACAATATCTAGCTGGCCAGCCTCTCGCTGCTTTTCAGGAACATGGACCCAGGACACAGTGAGGGAATTCCTCTCCTGATCGTTTTATTCCACTGTTTCCTGATTAATTCAGCCTAAAGTTGCCCCCTTGCAGCTTGTATTTGGGATGCATTGGAACCCAACGGGCAACCTCTGTCCTCAACACACATGCCCCTTGGAGACTTTTGGCAGATCCTCTAAGTAAATTCAACTCCATAACCCAACAGTACTGAGTGGTTCTTGGAGAGAATCAGAGATTTACACCGCACACTTACAGAAGAAAACTTCCCACTCACGGAGGAAGCCCTCCCTTTACACACCCAGGTTCCTTTCCCAGTGCCCACCTGGGCTCCCCCACTCCTGTTTTTGGTTCTCACCATCGATCTCCGTTTTCATGCTGCTTCTTCCCCACTTCCTTCACTCCCAGCAAATCAAAAGCCATTTAACCATGATTTTCAACATGTCTGAAAAACAATCGTGGGCATGATGCTGCATGAAGGAAGCCAGCCTCTTAAAAGGTTACATACTGCAGGATGCCACTATATGAAATTCTCAAAACACAGAGCTGTCATTATGGAGAACAGAACACTGGCTGTTAGGGGAGGGGGGGAGAGGGTGTGACCATAAAGCACAGTAGGAGGGAGCTTTCTGGGGGGCTGGAAGTGTGTATCCTGATGGTGGTGGTGGTTACATTAGGCATTTAATATATGTATATTAAAATGCATAGAACTGTATATGCATCCCCAAGAGGCAATTTTACCACATGACGATAACTTAAAAATACATGCACCAACAAAACTGATCTCCTCTCACAGGGAGATGGGGAAAATCTGCAATTACAGATGATCGGTTGATCCTAGTCACCAAATACAGCCACTTCTTCAAAATTCTTCGAATTCTTGAAGACAGTTTTTAGACAACACATACAGCCCTCTGCCCAAGCGCGGGCCTCTACAGGCACTACTCCACTTGGAGGACCCTCTGTCATCATGTGTGATGGGAGTGGTACCCAGAGATCTGCCCAGTGGGGTGGCCTCCCTCCCCTGTGGCTGCCTCCTGCAGTCAGAGGAACATTCCAGGCCTACCTTGGCAGCCTCCGGCTACCTACCTGACCTGTCTCTCTGCCACTTCCTTCCTCGGTCACACACTAGCCTTCTCTTCTTCCCTCAAATACACCACGCTCGTGCCGCCTCCAGGCTTGGCACCAGATGCTCCCACCTGTAACGCTTCTCTCTGTGTCCTTGCAGGCCTGCGACCTTCTGCTCACTCAGGTCCCAGCCCAGATGTATCCTCCTCGGAGAGGCCTTTCCTGAGCCCTCCATACCCAGCAGCTCGACCTCCTCCCTCCTCACTCTGTTTCTGTGGCTTTTTTTGTTTTTTTGCTTTTTAGAGAACATTTCACTATTGCTTGTCTGTCCTCCCCCAAGAGAGTGAAAGTATATGTGTTCCACCATCAGAGGACCACCCCGCTGTCATAGCCACACCACCTAAACATGTCAGAAGGCACCCGAACAGAGCAAAATGGGAAAGCTATTGTGGGGGGAGGGAGGAGAGGTAGAATCACAAACTTATAAATTCTCTTTTGTCCTTTTGCAAAAGTTTTACACACAAATATCTCAACTCATTTCCCCCAACATTTGACTACTCAACATTTTCGAACATAAAAGCAAAGGTGAATGCATTTTATAGTGAACTCCTGTACAGCCCTCATCTAGATTAGTCATCACTTACATTTTGCTATACATGTATTATCACCTATTTGTCTGTCTGTCTGTCTCTCTATCCATCCTTTACTGCATCTGACCTTGTCTCCACCAATTTCTATTCAATCACCTTAAAACACCCCATTTCATAAATAAAGGAAACAAATCAGCAATGAGGACTTTGGGGCTATCCTAAGTGCAAGAATAATCAAAGATTTCCAATAGTTGGGTCCCCTAGAGGCCGGGCACCCATTCCACATTCTCTGAGCCCTCTGAGTCAGGTCTGAAAGAACCAAACAGGACAGAGGATGTGGTGTGTTCTTTCCCCACTGCTTCTTTAGTCTTTCTAGTCAGGTGTTCAGTCCAGGGGGAGGATGAGTGGGGAGGGGGTCAGAAGTCCACTGGGGAATGAAAATGAAGGACGACCCTCAGTCATGTTTCCAAGGCTATCCTAGAAACCAGGCTTCTGTGCTGCTGGAGAACTCCCTCCCTGTGTGCATTTCTTCTTCCTTCCCTGGGTGCAGGCTGAGAGAGCGCGGTAGCAGACTACACTTGGAGATGCCCCACTTTAGGGTCCTGACATGAAGCACAGCTTTCCTCTGGACACTTCCTCTGGTCATAACATCAGCAGTGACCTTCACAGTCCCCCTGGGACTTATTCATCACATACCCCCACCCCTACTTCCGTCTGCAAGATGGAAACCCAACAACATGGCCATTTTTACTGAGGTCACGTTGCCTGAATAAGAATCTGCTTTTCTAATTCTGACATCAGCACTGTCTGGAAAACTGGCTCTGCCCTTGAAGAATGTGGGTCAATGGCATAAACTTACACTCAGTCAAGTTGTGATGAGGACGGAAAGAGCTAACCAAACATAACCTTGTACTTCCGGGTCCAGTAGGACCTGTAGGACCTGCGTGTCAGTCTTCTAACAGCTGAGTCCTGTAACAACTTCCTCAGCTTCCTTTAAATTAGGGTGCCTACTCCTGGTTGCTGTTTGGAATATGATGAAAGGTAACGCATATTATCCCCAGGAAAAATAAAGTGTACGTCAACACATTTTGCAACTAATTGTAGGGGTTCACCATGGCACATCCACAAGACCTCTAATTTCCAATAGCCAGGTTAATGCTGATGTAGGGCCGACCGTGTGCTGGGCTCTGGACTAAGTACTTTACCTACACGGCCTTATCCAATCTCATGGTGACTCCTTATCGTTGTCATTACTGTCTCATTCTCAGAGATAGAACATAAGGCTTAGAAAGGCAAAGCGGTTTGCTGCCCAGAGCTACAGAGCTTATAAGCAGCAGGGCTGGAATCCGCACAGGACCCCAGGAAACTCAGGGCATTCTTGAGATCTCACACACTAACTCTGCTCGGGCCATAACTTAAAGCTACCCCGACCCCAAATATTCCTTCCCATCCAAATGACTTATTAAAGTCAATTGATGAGAAAGTCCTTCCTGGCAGGTCAGCCACAGTGGACCCTGTGCATGAGCCAGGAGCACAAGGCCCTGGTTTGAACAAGGAAGGCCTGGGGATAGGTAACTAAAACCTCAGAGATAGTGAATCAACCCCCACAGCAAAGAATATCCCATAAAGAACCAGCTCTGTAGCAGATGTCAAATTCTGCTACCCATGGGCCCAATTCAGGTCAGATGTATGTTGCTTGGCCCGTACAGCTTTGCTTTTTTTAAAGCTTAAATTTGAATAGATTTTAGGCAGGGCCTACAGCTGACCGTAGTCCCCACTATTCCCAATGGTCTTACATCCCACATCTTCATGAAACAAATTAACAAAGATGAACAGCCTAGCCCCTGAAGACATTTGAGTGGGGCCCCTAATTCACAGCAAATCAGTTGTATTGGAATTTTGATACGTGTACCCAGATGTTCCTCCTACTGTCTTGGACTTTACAAGGCCCGTAGCCGCACCACAGACTCTCTCAGAATGCTAATTTCCGTGTTTGCTCAGAAGCTGACATGTCTCTAAGCATAGCAGTAAGAGCTTATAGCAATAAGCAGATGAATGTTAGCTCACTCCATTTGTATTCTCCTAAGGTCAGAAAAAATGTGAAATTAAAACATTGGGGTATTCGCAAGTTCTTGTTATAAACATTTTCATACACAAAAATGGAATTAAAAAAATGTTTCCAAATGGATTCATTATAACAGTGGTTAAACAAATAAAAATACCTGGTCTAAAAAAAGACAAAAAAAAAAACCCTAACCTAGTCTTGTATTATTCCTTTGGCACTAAGAGTTAAAATATTTATGCAAGTTAATAGCTTTTATGAAGACATAGCAATAGAGAGAAGCCATTTTCTACAAAGAAAGCACATATAATGTGATCCCATTTACATTTTAAAGGTGCATGATACACAGATATAAAGTCTGCAAGGATGCACAATGAACTAACACTTCACACCTGTGAAGTCAGAAATAACAAGTGCTGGTGAGGGTGTTGGAGAAACCGAAACCCTTGTGCACTGTTGGTGAGAATGTAAAATAGTACAACCACAATGGAAAACAGTATGGAGTTTCCCCAAATATTAAAAATAGAACAACCAGGTGATCCAAAAATCCTACCTCTGGGTATATACCCAAAAGAATTGAAAGCAAGTCTGGTAAAATTATTCACACATCCACATTCACAGCAGCATTAGTCACAATAGCCAAGAGGCTGAAGCAACCCAAATGTCCACCGATGCACAAATGGATAAACAACATGTGATAAATACATTCATTGGGATATTATTCTGCTTTAAAAAGAAGAAGATCCTATCACATACTACAACATGGATTAACCATGAGGACATTATGTTAGGTGAAACAAACCAGTTACAGAAAAGAAATACTATATATGATTCCACTTACATGAGATATTTAGTCAGATTCATAGAAATGCAAAGTAGAATGGTAGGCACCAGGGGTTGCAGGAGGGGAAAGAGGAGTTATTTAATGGATTTCAGATTTGCAAGATGAAAAAGCTCTGGAGATCTGTTTCACAACAATATGAATGTATTTAACACTACTGAGCTGCATGCTAAAAATGATTAAGAAGGTAAATTTTATGTGTTTTTACTGCAGTTCAAAAAAAAAATTAAAAGATAGGAAGGATGGAGATTGGTAAAGTTTGGGTGTATCCCTGGGGGTAGGACCATGGAATACATTTGAGCTCTCTGGGTTGCTTTAATTTTTTACAATGATTGAATATCATCAGACAAAAATCTATAGAGACATCCCCTTTGAAAAAAAAGAATGTCAAGTTTAACAGGGTTCTAAGAATGGCATGTGGGATAATACATTAATAGGATTTACCAAGGAGGAGTACTACTCTGCTTAAGGGAGCTAGCAAAAGAGGCTCCATCTGAGATTTTGGGGCCAGACTACTGGCCATTAAAGTTATATTTGTTTGGAAGAGAGTAAGAGAAAGAGAGATGCAAAATCACTCATATAAGAATACATTTAAGTAGCTAGGGCATATGACAGATTGTTAGATTGAATGGTGCATTTTTACTGCCATTTTTCCCTTTTGTGAAAATTAAATGTTTTAAATGGTGTGGAGACCCTAATGATTTTAATCTTATTTTGGTTTTATATTGAACAATGCTTCGAAATGCTCTTTTTATAGTCAAAAAGGGCCCTGCCAATTCCTCACTGTCGTAGAGTACCATAAAGTATATATGTATATTTCCTTGTCTTGAGTTTTTGCATTTCTGAAATCAGAACCGAACTTTCAGTCTACATATATATTCTAAACACAGACCTTCTGACTCCCCCAAAGTTATTTCTAAATCCTTGTTGAAGAAAAACAGCATTTATACTAAAGAAATACTACTCTAAGGGCAGTACTGGAAAATTTAGTGGTACATGGATTAACATTTAAAAATTTTTAATAGCAATGTGTATAATGTGTTAGAAAAAATAAAGCCATCAAACTCAATGCTGTGGATAACATTAGAGTAAGGCTGAATTTTTAGAAATCGTTAAAGATAAATGGTGAGTAAAATGTAGTCAAGTGGTATTTAGATATGGACTAAATCATTAAATGATTTTAAAACCATTAAACAAAGCACAGAAACAACTTGGCTAGGGCATGCATTTTTGCAGAATGGAATCAGATTTGGGCTGAAGTAGTGACCCTTCTTTGCTCTGTCCCATTTGGAATCAATATCTGCATTTTCAAGATGGCAGTTGGAGTGGCAGACTAACGGTGGCCAGGGAGTAGAGAAGGCCCAACTTCCTCCTGTCAAAACTATATCTGACTCCCCCATGACCTCAGCAGTCCATGCCAATCCAAGGAACCCTGGGAAAATACTTTCTCAATTTTAAAAGTATAGGTCATAACAGGCACATGAAAAGATGCTCCACATCACTAATCATTAGGGAAATGCAAACTAAAACCACAGTGAGATATCACCTTACATCAGTCAGGATGGCCAACATTGAAAAGACAAGAAACAACAAATGTTGGTGAGGATGCAGAGAAAGGGGAGCCCTCCTACACTGCTGGTAGGAATGTAAATTAGTTCAACCATTGTGGAAAGCAATATGGAAGTTCCTCAAAAAACTAAAAATAGGAATACTATCTGAGCCAGTAATTGCACTCCTAGGGATTTACCAAAGAAAACAAGAACCCTGATTCAAAAAGACATATGCACCCCTATGTTTATCGCAGCACTATTTACAATAGCCAAGATATGGAAGCAACCTAAGTGTCCATCAGTAGATAAATGGATAAAGAAGAGGTGGTACATATACACAATGGAATATTATTCAACCATAAAAAGAAAAAGAAAAGAAATCCTACCATTTGCAACAACATGGATGGAGCTAGAGGGTATTATGCTCAGTGAAATAAGCAGGTGGAGAAAGACAAGTACCAAATGATTTCACTTATCTGTGGAGTATAAGAACAAAGTAAAACTGAAGGAACAAAATAGCAGCAGACTCACAGAACCCAAGAAGGGACTAGTGGTTACTGAAGAGAAGGGGCTGGGGAGGGTGGGTGGGGAGGGAGGGAAGAAGGGATTAAGGGTCATTATAAATCTCAATCACAATATAGGTAGGTCACAGGGTTTGGCAGTACAGCATGGAGAAGACAAGTAATGACTCGATAGCGTTTTACTACGCTGATAGACAGTGACCGCAATAGAGGGGGTGAGGTTTTGATAATATGGGTGAATGTTGAAACCACAATGTTGTTCATATGAAATCTTCATAAAATTGTATATCAATGATACTTTAATAAAAAAAGTATAGGTAGTTGTAGTTGAAGAAAGCAGACATTTTAAGCAGCTCATTAGCCACATAGGGCAGATATGAAAATCATCTATACATCATCAAGGACAGGTGGCTCTCAGAAAGCTTCAGAGGGGAAAAAAAAAGGTGTAACAAAAGAAAAGTGTGTGCCAGAAAGGGCAGAATAATTGTGACTTGAACACAGACGAATAAGTGTCTCTGGGAATTCCACAGCCAGGACTAATAGCTAAAATTACTAGCTTAAACTATTTCCCATGTTCATTCTCCAAAGTGCTATAAATGGAAACTGTTATAAATTTTTTGTTCCCAATAAAGTGTTCATATTCTTCTTTCTAAGACGCAAGAGACTAACACTCATTTAAGACCAACTGAGGAAAAACAACATTTTACAGCCACTGTGCAAATCCCAAAAACCTTCATCTGTGGAGTGGAAAGGGAGCAAGTGGTTCCCGGCTTCCCAGATTCCCAGGCTCCCTGCACATGGGAGAGACTGGAGGCTGTCATTATGCGTGCATGTCAACGAGCTTCAGATCTAAGTCAATGCCACAGCAATCCCCAAGGAAACTGGCTAAGTGTTCATAACAGCCTGCTAACTTTGGGGATTCAGAGGACAATAGTATCTTTTTCTAATTGGATCAGAATCTGCTTTGATGCCTTCATCCCAAGTGGACCAGCGCCCGCTTCCCAGCCAGCCTCTCACGCCAGGGTGAGGGGTCTGTGAGCACAGCCCCTCCCGGAGGGAGCAGGGTTGGAGATCCCTTTGTCAGTGGAACACATGGGCTGTGAAACTGGTGGGTCTGTTCTGGGGGATCGCAGGCCAGGCCCGGCAGAACAGCGGTTCTGCCCTCTCTGGGGATGGAACACAGGACTCAAAACTGTTCCTGCCAACTTACCCTGATTATAAATTTTTAAAAATCATTTTAAATACCATTATTTAACACAAATGGGTTTTAAATTGGGCAAAAGATTCTGAAAAGAAGCGTCCCTACTTATAGCTAAGTAAGAGTTTTGGATTTTCAGAAAGGTTTTTCAGAAAGCTTTTTCAAGTGGTTTCCACAAATAATACAAAGATACCATTTTAAATGAATGCACCAGGAATCTAGCTCATCTAAAACATGGACGCTATATACTAATCTGCTAAGTCCCAAACCCCGCCCATATATTTTCTACATCTAATAAACGGAGGAAGGTGGGAGGTGAATCTAAACAGACCTTCAATAGATTTCATTCTGTTTGAAAGCCTGCTCTCCAGTCCACTGGATCAGCACCGAGGGTGCATTCCTTCTGTTCATCCAATAAGCCCACGCCCTGCCCAGTACTGGAGGAGAAGCTGCCACACTCTGTGAGAGGGCTGGCAACGATTTAGCAAAGACTCGCGTGGAAACTTCTAAAACAGCTGCAAGAAACTACATGCCTTGTGGCATAAAGATGATCTTGCCTACTTTGTAAATTGGTTAAATGCTGGCCCTAACCTGAAACCATCCAGGTCACTTGAGGATTTTGTTAGTCATGGCCTGTGAAGATGCCAGCCAGACCAGGCCGGTGGTCCTACTCTTCTCAGAAACCACTCAGTCGTCTTGCCTTTACCCCACGGGAATACAGAATATTTTATGGGATACATCCTCTTTGCCAGGGCATTTGATAGTAAACCGACGGAAGTCCTGCCGTAGGGGTCTTACATTATAGTGGAGGGATGACGGACACTAAGTAAATATATACGGCAGACAGCAGTTGTCCATGTGAAGAAAAAGCAAGGAAAGAGAATGGAGAGGGATGGGGGTGTGGAGCTCCCCCAGAGGGAGGTCAGGGAAGGCCTCTGGGAGGAGGCTGCCGTGAAGCAGAGACCCGCACCCAGTGAGGGAGTCTGTGCCACCCCCTGGGTGAAGAGTGGTCTGGAGGGAGGTAACGGCAGGTACAGGCCCCAAGGGGTGGGAATAAAGGGGTCACCCAGGAAGGCTGGGGCCAGATCACAAAGGGCTGTGCACCACCGAAGGACCTTGGATTCGACCTAAGTGGGACGCGAGGCCTTTGGCTAGGGGAGCGGCCTGGAAAGGCTCTGGGATTCAGGGAGCTGCAGTGGGGGCAGGGAGGCAGGTTAGGGGGATGCTGATGCAGTGGAGGGGAGAGAAGACAGTGGCTTAGAGGAACATCGGTGGAAATGGGATTCTTTGAAGGCTGGTGACCGGCTGGCTAATCAAGAGGTTGTGGGAGTGACAAAGAGGAATCGAGAATGACTGCTAGGTTTTCGGCAGAGTGGCTAGAATGTGCCATTTGCTGATACGGGGAGCCCTGGGTGAGAAGCAGGGTCTGGGAGGAAGAAACCAGGGCCTCAGCTCGGGCCTGGGACATGGGGGGGGAGACGTGAGCCAGCAGGAGGCGGCCCAGGCTGGTGCTACCCCGTGAGAGTCTCAGAACCCAATGAGGTCACCCAGGGAGCTAGCCCAGACGAAGAAGAGGCCCGTGCTCAGCGCCGGCCGGCTCCCTTAGCTCTCGGGAGAGGGGGGAGCCCACGAAAGACCGCGGAGAGCAGGGGGCCACCCCACACGCCAAGGGAAGAAGCTGTCCCCAGAAGCGTGACCAGCTGTGTCACCAGCTGAGAGACCCTCCAAAGGTACAGAAAGAAGTCTGTACGTGCACACACACATGCTTGCACGCGCCGTGAGAGGAACGGCTGCAAGCATAAAGCAAACATGGTAGAACGTCAACAGTGGGAATCTGAGGGAAAGATAGGTGGGAATACTTCGTTCTGTTGCAACTTTCTCTACATCTGGAATTTTGTCAAAATAACACTTAAAAGAAAAGATGATGTTTCGGAGAGGCCCGGTAAGATGAGGAACCACGAAGGGGCCCGTCTGGCGACACAGAAGTCGCGGGTGCCTTGCCAAGGGTGGCTTCAGTGGAGCGGGGTGGAGGGGACCGTGATCACTGGTGGGCCTGCCAGAGAATGGGAAGGGAGAAAAGGATGACACCTGCCACAGGCAATGCTTTCCAGGGGTTCACCATAAACCAGAACACAGAAATGGGAGGGGACAGAGAGCAAGGGGTCCAGTGGGGGGAAAAAAAAAGTAAGACTGCATATTTCACATATGAGAGTGATCCCGCGAACACGGGAGGACTACAGGAGCAAAGCTCTCCCATAGGCTGAAGCAGGTGGGAGGCTGATACATACGTGGAGAGACAGGGCATCCACCCAGGGGGAGATCATTTGGTTTGGCAAAGGAAAGATTCCCTTCTGATTGTTTCTATGTCCTCAGTGATATATAAAACAAAGCCAGCAGTTGAATGTGAAAGGCAAGTAAGTATTCAACGTTTCAGAGAGAACAGAAAGTGTGGGAAAGTCAGAGGGTGAACTGACTATGGACTGAAAGAGGATAGCAAGCACAGCGGAAAGCTCAGTTGAGGTCTGTGGCCATAAACATGATGGGAATCCAGTCAGCATGGTTGTGTTTGTTTCCAGCCACGGGGAGCTGCTTGGGTGCAGCATGGAGACGGCAGAGTTGGGGTTTAACCAAGGTTAAGATTTTCCAGAAAGTGTAAGACAGAGTGAAGACAAGCCAGTGATGACAGCGATGGGTCATGAACTCTAAGGTGGGCAGGGAGGGAAGAAAAGAACGAAGGCTGTTCATGGACAGTGGGGTCAATGAGTTGGAGGTCCCCCTGGAATAGGGGAACCACTTGAGTATCAGGACCAGAGAATTAAGCTGGAAGGGCAGGAGGTGGTGGGAAGGGTGAGAGAGACTTAAGAAGATGATTTCAGAGATGATGCAATTACTGGCCACGACGAGGCTCTGCGTGCAGGGGGCTGAAGGCAGGTGACGGGCAAGACCACTGGGAGTGAGGAGGCCAAGGACCCAGGAAACCAGTGTTCTCCGTGGATAGTGACGCTGTCCAGAAGAAAGTAGGAGTCACAGTGGCGAGAAAGGCAGTGAGGCAGGAGCCCACGTCTTCAAGGAGGAGGTGGGTGTGGGGATGTGATGCCGTGCAGAAGACTGAAACAAGGAGCAACAGCAGGGGGCATAATCCGAAATACTGTGGGCTTCAAAGGAACTGGGTTTGCTCTTTTTAAGGAGAAAATAGAGGGGAATGGTCTGGGAATGGCAAGGAGCAAGAGTGTCCTGACCAGCCTCCAGGCCCTGTGCACACAGAGTGTGAGAGAAAGAACAGCCACTCCCTGAGAGGACTGTGCCCCAGACCACAGGCAGGTCTGAATTACAATAAGAACAAAGGAAATGTTTAAAAGAAAAGAAAAACCTGGACTTGTGGACATCTCTGACATGCTCCAAGACCTAGAAAAATGAACCACCAGTCATGAGTTTTAAGACTTTCAGTAAGTTATGCTTTTATTCACATAGACAATTTAGCCATTATATATATATGGCTTACCATGCAAAGGAAACACCTTCTAAAGGATTTCACTAAGGAAGACAGAATTAGTTTGGGCACTTCCCATACATACTAGTTTCTATTCCCACTTGTTAGCCTCATACCTGGCACATGGTCAATGGTCCGTGAATGTAGGAATTAATTTGCTTTTCCTTAAAGGCCCCTTGCCTCTCGGAAGCCTCTGTCCTTTGTGCTTGTTCTGTCTCCAGTTTTCTCAACTCCATTTGAAAAAAAGTGGTTAACGTAAGGAATGCCAGCCAAATTCTGGTTAGCTTTTTCTAATGTGCCTTAGAGTAGAATATCTTGAAATCATAACCATATGTTCAAGCTGAGTGTAAACAAACAATTTGTCCAACTTTTATCATCTGTCTCAGACTCAGAGAGGCTAAGTGACTTTCTCAAAATCACACATGGTAAGATATGGAACCAGAACCCAGAACTCTTGGTTACCAACCACTCTAATATACATCACAAAATATATGTCCACATTTCATCTCAACATTACTGACCAGACTCACTCATGGTGTACCCTTGGTATAAAGTTCAGATCTTATTTCCTACCTCTAAAACACAGAAGATTACAGAAAGAAACCTGAGGTGGTGGGTGGTGAATCTTATTTCTTCTTTCTTCTTTTAAGCCAATCACTTAAAAAAGCCACTTACTTTCTGTTTGTCTCATAAAAACAGAGCTTGGCTTGGGTACACCAAAGCAAAAGGGTTTAGAGTTTTCTACATTCCACCGGGCCTGCATGAATGTTTAAATTAACTAATATCCCTGTTCTAATTTTATTCCAGGTGCTTCCTCACTCTCTTTCAAATTCTGGCCCTTGAATGGTTTGAGTGATTGAAGATGCACCTTAAGGTTTCATAGAAGCTTTTCAGGGACGTCTGCATTAATCCTCTGCTCTGTGCAATGTAGGAAACATTAAGTAAAATTGTCTGACATTAAAATATGTACTTAATTCCCACCACAGGGGATGATCTTTTCAGCAGATGTTTTTCTGGAACGGCTAGTGATTGTAAAATAGGAAGAACTAAAAGAATCAAAGTCAAAGTAGGTAAAGAGAATGCACTGGGCAGGGGTTTGGCCTCAGAGGCAGGAATGGCACATCAATTAAAGTTCCAGACTATTGCTTATGAAAAATAAGCTGTCTTCGGACCGTTTCTAGGACACGGCTATACACAGTGGTCATAGACCAGAGAAAATGAATCCAAACTGATGTAAAAAGAAATAATCATTTAAGCAAGATGTTCCTGGGATGTTTAAGCCAAGATCTCCAATGGTATCAGGTTCTCTTGTTTGGAAGGACAGCGTGTTGGGGAATAGTGACAGTATATCCTTGTGGAATATGATGAAGGCAGCTGTTTGCAAAGCCCGAGAAGACTGCAGCTCTGCAGATCTTGCTCCATCAAGTACCTGCAAGCCCACCACTCCTGATGGGAAATTTTAGTTCAGCACATGAGCCCTGCCTGAAGCCTCCAGGGGATTGGGCCTTCTCACTTATAAACTGCGCTTCTTTTCCCAGGGTCAAACTGACATCGACTACACTTTGGGCCCCCATGGCAAGGGCATTTAGGGTGTGCCATCTGGGGTTCTCCTTCTGCATCGCTCTCACATCGGAAGTAAGAGAGAAACAGATGATCTGGGGGCAGCAGCGTGTCGCTGAGGTTGGCATTCTGGCTCCACTACGTACTAGCTCTAAGAACTGGGGTCAGCTGTTTAACCTCTTTGTGCTCCAGTTTTGTCTCTGTAAAATGGGAATAATATTACTACCTACTTCACAGAACTACTGGGAAGATTGAATGAGACAAGAATAAAATAGGTGGCATGGTGCCTCCGCTCTTTGTCTCCTATTTATGGGGGAGAGGAGCCGGTAGAGGTGAGGGATGCAAGTGCCTTCACAATAAGGAAGGGGTTTCTTTTACAGCTTTCAAAAATATATTGTTTTCTTTTACAGGAGCTATTTTACAGCCCGCTGAATCTGACTGCCTGCTAGCTCAGCATGAATACCCCTGCATTAAGAATCCTGTCACACTCCTGTTTCACAAGTTGCGGAAACCCGAATCAGACTGCATTCAGCTTTGGGGAGTGGGAGACATACTGAAGTCTTTTCAGTTTCCAAAGCCATGATCAGAATGAAATGTTCTCGAATCAGGCATTTCACATTTTAGAATTCAATTACAAAACCCTACCATTTAGCTTGTAGGCTGCTCCACCCCAGAAAGAGTGACAAAAGACAATCTTTATAGCCAGGCTCCAAGTTCCAGTGCTATAAATCACTGGTTATCGGATGGAGTGGAACTCATTAATACAAACGAGGAGTCTGAAAGGCCCCCATTAGCATGCGATTAATTTGTTTGACGATCTACGGCGTGGCAAGAGCTAAAATTGTTAGGCTGGGCAATATGCATCTGTGCCGAAGAATAATCTGGTCCCATTAATTTTTGTCTCAGGCTTGCCAAACGTAATTGGGTATGATCCGAACTCATACATCTCCTTATAGCTTTTTCATCCTTTCTTTTAAAAGAGGAAAACTGGGGGTGGGGGATGAGCTCAAACTCTTGGTACTCAATAACCCATGAGAAAAGGTTTTAAGTTGCAACAACCCCATTAAGGCCTGCAAATGCTCCTACCCTTTTGTTTTCCTTCCTTTGCTCTGCCTTTCTTGTTTGTTTCCCAAGAAAAGAATGTGAATCATAAACTCCTTTCCAGCTGGTTTAACTTTTCTTATACATCCATCCATTCCATTTTTTGGGAGGGGATTCGGGGAGGACCCATTTTATCCCAGTGGGTAGATATGATCGTCTTCAATTTTTGCCATTAACAAGGGGCATGAGGGAAGGAGAGAGGATGAAGAATCTTTATCAACATCTCTGTGATTTCATGTCTTTCTGTCTAATTACAGGTCATTTCTGTAGCTGGTTAGCCTTCCAACCTCCAAAGCTGTTACAGAAAAAGGACCCTCTCAAAGGCCTCTGACAGTATCTTGGCTCTCTTGGGTCACTGTGGTCAAAAAGGACACCAGAGGAGAGGGAGCTGCCCACATGCTCCTAAATACACCTCCTGTCCTGCAGTTACTGTTGGTCAAAGAACACCTGCCCACCCCAGTCATGCCAGCAAATGAACTGAAGACAAAAATTGGGTTTTCAGATAATGGGATTGCAGATAAGGGTCTGTGGACCTGAAATAGATCCTCCAATGATTATCTTGTCTACACCAAGGTTTTCTGAAAAGTCTAAATCAATGAGTGTGTACTTTTCCCTGCCCATGAAACAGCTAGTATAATCAATGAGCTTAAGTAAATTGGTGCAATCACACCCATCAGCAAAGCATGAAGGCTTAACCTCAAAGCTGAAAGGGAAAGAAGTGGGAAGGGCTGGGGGCCTCTGCCATTCCACTGAACACATTCATTTTAGCATCACCCTCTGCGTGCAACCCAGAGAGGACTACGTCCACCTTGAGTATTCAGAACTCTTCTGTCTCACCTCACTGCAGGATACTTAACGTTAGAAAATATCTCAGCATAATACACGCCCAGCATACAAAATTTGGCAAATAGTAGAAAGAATAACAAAAATAAAAATCATGTGTTTCTATCCCCAAGATAATCACTAGTAACTTGGTATATTTCTACACAAACATGACATATGTATGTATGTGTATATATATATATATATATATATATTTTTTTTTTTTTTTTAATAAAACTGGACCATGGCATATAGAGTTTCCTGTCCCCACCCTCTTGCCCACCATGACTGGATATTTGGTAAGCCTTTTCCCATGCCATTATGTTCCTTCAAAAGTGTACTTTTTAACTGTTGCATAAATTATACCATATCCAAGTCTATGATTAATTTAACCATTCTCAGATGATAGATAGACAGGATTTTAATCTCTCCCTGACTTTACTAAAATTAAATTCTTACCTCCCTATCTGAATCCCCTGACCTGACAATCAAACCCATTAAGGAACATTCTACATGGGGAGCTTGTGAGCCGGAATTCTTGCATAAGTCTCTGGTATGTGAAGTCCTGCTGGCTCCCCAGGCCACAGACAGCTCAGGCTACACCCAGAAAGATTCCCAAGGCCTGAAATCAAGGGCTGGTCTGAGACTGCTATTTCCATCACCAGCTTGTGTTGGACACTGGGGCTGTGGCCCTTGAATGACTCAGTGTTTGTAGCCTTGAAATACCTTGGCGCAGCAAGCAGAGCAAAATGTTGCCTGTGACCAGCTAATACCAAGGAGCCTCCAGCCCTCAAAAATGGGACCTTTTGGACCCTGTACCTGAAGCCCCAGTCATAAGGAGAGCTGGGATATTCCTGACAGTTTGGCTTACTACCTCGAAGGTGTCACTGATTCACCAGGGTGTGCTGAGCTCCCCAGGGATCCGGGGCTGCCAAAGTTCCAGTGTTAAATGGAACCGTATCCATCTATCTGTATCTCACGTTGTTAATGCCTTTCTAGGAGAGCAGGGTTAAGGTCAGCGCCTGATAAGACACCTCCAACTCAATTTCCTGGCTTTGGCAGATTTATTCCTGATGGGTTTCATTCCCAACTTTCCTGTCCTTCAGGCCTTCGATTAAGGCAGAGGCCATGGAACACTTTCTCAGGTGGGAACTAAATGGAGAGACCACACAATTAGCATCTCCTACTCCCCACAATCCTACTGGATGTATGGTACTTAGGAAGATGGCAGTGGTCAGCTCACTTCGTTGGTCAAGAGGGAGAGCCGCAGGAAGGCACAGGAGGCAGTGTAGAGGTCACTCGTTTTGCTGAGCACTACCTCGGAGCAGCACCCAATAACAGGTCAGCCAGTCATCGACCATTCCAGGAGGCCCATCTGACGGCATGCCAAAGTTTCCTTTCTAACTCCATCTTTCATTTTTATTAACCAGTCAAATACACGTCACTTTATACTATGATAAGAGGATCAGAAACAGCCTCCCCACATGTAAGGCTATCATTTGCAAGGAATGCATGAATGGCATATGTAGAAGCTTCCTGTCTAGAAGAAGAGATTAAATATTTTCTTTTTGAACTGCCAACTCTAATGCACACTCCCTACTCTTCACAGTGGACTTGCACTTTAAATACATTTAACTTAAATAAACACAAATATAAACACTTGAAGGGAAAACATTACAAGTAGTAAATACTCATTTGAAACTATTTGCCAGCACTGTTGCAAGTGCTTCCTATGAGTTCACGTAATCTTCCTAATAACCTATAAGGTAGGCATGATTCCCATTTTGCACATGAGAAAACAGACACAGAGAGGTCAAGTAACGTGCCCATGGGATGACACAGAGCTAGGAAGCAGTGGGGACAGAATTCCAACCCAGGCAGTCCAACTGTGGAGGGCCCTTAACCAAGCAGATGGCTACAGCGGCCCTGCTGATCAGTATTTGGGCTGCGTTCCCCTCAAACGGCATAGGCCGGGGGGCAAATGTGGGACAGGAGCACGAACCTATGCTTCCTGTCTCCGTCTCAGTTCCCACGTGCCTCTCACAGGTACTTTACAGGGCATTTAAGGGATTTTCAGGAGACATTTTGGCCATATGTGATTTCTGCTGTTGGCACTACTATCAGAGCCTAACATCTGAGTCAAGCTAAGACCCCTCAGAGCGCCTCTGGAACAGTGCATAAGTGTGGACAACTGGTTTCCACATCAGAGCACACATCTCAGGCTAAAGAAAATGTGGACTCTAAATGAAGACCCCACAGAGGGGCACTTAATCTGGATGAGGTCCTTGTATGCCCCGGCTGAAAATCAAAATGTTAAGATGGGTCTCCACTCTTAAGCTCAGCAGCGCACGCCCAAGAGACTGCGCATGGTCCTGTACATTAATTAGTTCTTGGCAGTGTTTTCCTGAAGTGGGAGCGGTGAGGCCTTTATGGGGCAAGCTTGCTCTCCTGGGCATACATCCTCTCTTACAGAGTGCTTACTCTCCTTAAAGAAGAAAACCTTGCAGTTTGAAACATTTGATACTCATGGAGGTTTAACCAGAGAGGCGAAACACCCATGGACCTCTTTCCCAGCAAACTGAAAAACTGAGTCAACCGGGCCACTGTAGAGATTATGCCTTCCAGGCAGAAAATAATCTTGCACTTCATATAGACATTCTACTGGGGGCTTCCAGGCTTAATCAGAAAAAAGTGGCATAAGAGAAAATAGGTGATGAAGATCCAATTTCTCAATGTATTTCATGATTTCTGTCTTTAGAGAGAGTTAAATTAGAGGACACAAGGAGTCAAGTTTTGCTTTCTCCCCTCAAGTTTTCATTTTGAAAAGGTTCAAACTTGTAGAGAAATGGAAAGGATAATACTATATACCCTTCCCCTAGATTCACCAACGGTTAACATTTTGCCACATTTCTTTTCTCTTTTTGTTGAGCCATTTGAAAGTTGCAGACACAAGGCTTCCTCTTATCAATATTTCAGCATGTATCACCTACAAAGAAAGACATTCTCCTAGGTAACATTGCCATTCTTTAAAGTTACTATTGATAAAATGACATTATCTAATATCAATCTATATCATTACATGTGTTTCTAATACTATCAGAAGTCAGAAAAAACCTTAATTAAATAAAATGATATCATGTGGATTCAATTAATTTGTTAGAGGAAAAAAGAATTCTAAAATGTACCAGATTCCACTCTCAGAGTACAGTACAGTGACTAAAATAACTATCAGATGATGATTAAGTATTGATAGGGTCTCAGCCCCATGACTCTAATTTTCTCATTATTCAACACACTAGACCCAGCAGGAGCGAGGAAGCTCAAACTGTGCGGGTCCCACTACATATCGGGGATGTTGTGTTTAAAAAGGTTTTCCTTTATTTGCTTCTGTCCTTGCCTTTTGCCTGTCAGTAAAAGCACGTCTGCTTTAGGAAAAGAGAGGCTGCAAAGTGAGCCACTTTCTTTAGTTCTTTTCCTTTTTATAAACAAACATTACTTTATAATATTTAGAAAATTCTGCTATATGAGAGTTCTGATGAGTTCCACACAGAACAGCTACTTAAAAGAACCTAACAACTGAATCAAAGCATGCTTCCTTGGTTTTCCAGCACAGCAAGAAGTGACACCTAACAGCATGATAGGCGATTCATTATTTATTTATTTATTTTTAATGGAAGTCTCGTTGATATACAATCTTATATTGGTTTCAAGTATACAACACAGCGGTTCAACAGTTACCCATATTATTAAATCCTCACCTTTTCTAGTGCAGTTACTATCTGTCAACATAGGAAGATGTTACAGAATCACTGACTATATTCTCCATGCTGTACTACCATCCCCATGACCAACTCACACTATGCTTGAGAATTTTTGTACCCCCACCCCCATCTCCCTCACCTTCCCTCCCACCACCAAACCCCTCCCCCATGGTAACCACTAGTCACTTCTCAGTGTTTATGAATGTACTGCTGTTTAGTTCATTTTGTTTTGTTTTGTTCTTATATTCTACAAATAAGTGAAATCATATGGTATCTGTCTTTCTCTGCCTGGCTTATTTCACTTAGCATAATACCTTTTAGGTCCATGTTTTACCAATGTCAGGATTTCTTTCTTTTTTATGGCTGAATAATATTCCATTGTGTATATGTACCACATCTTCTTTAGCCATTCACCTATTGATGGACCCTTCGGTTACTTCCATATCTTGGCTATTATAAATAATGTGGCAATAAACATAGGGGTGCATATATCTTTTCACATCAGGGATTTTGTTTTCTTTGGGTAAATTCATAGAAGTGGAATTACTGCGTTGTATGGTATTGCTACTTTCAGTTTTCTGAGGAACCTCCATACTGCTTTCCACAGTGGCTGCACCAATTTACATTCCCACCAACAGGGTAGGAGGGTTTGATGGGAGATTCATTACTTGAAAAAAAAAAAGTGAAAGCAGAACAAAATTTCAAGAAAGACTTGGAGGAGAGCTGGCCTTGCCCACCAATGCACTTGCAGAACTGGCAGCTCAGCCACAACAGGAGGGTACACACAGTCCATATAGGGGACAACTCTGGAGTGCCTGGTTCTGGTGACCAGGGGTACTGTGCTCTGGGTATCACAGGACATCACAGCTCACATCATACTCCATGGTGAAAAGCTGAAAGCTTTTCTTCTAAGACCAAGAACAAAACAAGGATGTCCTCTCTCACCTCTTACTCAGCATAGTACTGGAAGTTCTAACCACAGCAATCAGTCAAGAAAAAGAAAAGGCATCCAAACTGGTAAGGAGGAAGTAAAACTGTCATTATTTGCAGATAACATGACACTATATAGAAAACCCTAAAGACTTCACCAAAAAAAAAACTATTAGAATAAATGAATTCAGTAAAATTTCAGGATACAAAACCAATATACAGAAATCTGTTGTATTTCTATATACTAAAAATGAATTTGCAGAAGGAGAAATTAAGAAAACAATCCTTTAACAATTGAATCAAAAAGAATAAAATACCTAGAAGTAAATTTAGCCAAGCAGGTGAAAGATCTGTACTCTGAAAACTATGACACTGATTGAAAGAAGTTGAAGACGATAAAAATGAATAGAAAGATATACTGTGCTCGTGAATTGGAAGAATTAATATTGTTAAAAAGTGCTTCCCAAAGCAATCTACAGATTCAATGCTTGCTCTAACAAAACACCAATGGAATTTTTTCACAGAACGAAAACAAATTATTTTAAAATGTGTATGGAACTACAAAGCCACAGTAATCAAGACAATTTGGTATTGACACAAAAAGAGACCCACAGATCAGCGGAATAGAATAGAAAATCCAAACATCAACCCAAACACATACAGTCAATTAATATTTGATAAGGGAGCCTTGGATATACATTGGGGAGATGACGGCCTCTTCAGCAACTGGTGTTGGAAAAACTGGACAGCTACATGAAAGAGAATGAAATTGGACTACTGTCTGACCCCATACACAAAGGTAAACTCGAGGTGGATCAAGGACCTGAATGTAAGTCATGAAACTATAAAACTCTTAGAAAAAAATATAGGCAAAAAGCTCTTGGACATAAACATGAGCAACTTCTTCATGAACATATCTCCCCGAGCAAGGGAAACAAAAGCAAAAATGAACAAGTGGGACTATATGAAGCTGAAAAGCTTCTGTACAGCAAAGGACACCATCAGTAGAACAAAAAGACATCCTACAGTATGGGAGAATATATTCATAAATGACGTATCCGATAAGGGGTTGACATCCAAAATATATAAAGAACTCATGCACCTCAACAAACAAAAAGCAAATAATCCATTTAAGAAATGAGCAGAGGACATGAATAGACACTTCTCCAAAGAAGAAATTCAGATGGCCAACAGGCACATGAAAAGATGCTCCACATCACTAATCATCAGAGAAATGCAGATTAAAACCACAATGAGATATCACCTCACACCAGTGAGGATGGCCAACATCCAAAACACAAACAACAACAAATGTTGGCGAGGATGTGGAGAAAAGGGAACCCTCCTACACTGCTGGTGGGACTGCAAATTAGTTCAACCATTGTGGAAAGCAGTATGGAGGTTCCTCAAAAAACTCAAAATAGAAATACCATTTGACCCAGGAATTCCACTCCTAGGAATTTACCCTAAGAATGCAGCAGCCCAGTTTGAAAAAGACATATGCACCCCTATGTTTATCGCAGCACTATTTACAATAGCCAAGAAATGGAAGCAACCTAAGTGTCCATCAGAAGATGAATGGATAAAGAAGATGTGGTACATATACACAATGGAATATTATTCAGCCATAAGAAGAAAACAAATCCTACCATTTGCAACAACATGGATGGAGCTAGAGGGTATTATGCTCAGTGAAATAAGTCAAGCTGAAAAAGACAAGTATCAAATGATTTCACTCATATGTGGAGTATAAGAACTAAGGAAAAAAAAAACTGAAGGAACAAAACAGCAGGAGACTCAGAGAACCTGAGAACAGACAAATAGTTACCAAAAGGAAAGGGACTGGGGAGGATGGGTGGGAAGGGAGGGGTAAAAGGGAAGAAGGGACATTACAATTAGCAGATGTAATGTTCGGGGGGCACGGGGAGGGCTGTACAACCCAGAGAGGACAAGTAGTGACTCTATGGCATCTCACTAAGCTGATGGACAGTGACTGCAATGGGGTTGGGGGGGGGGAACCTGATGAAGGGGGTAGTGTAATCACCATAATATTACTTATTTAATTGTAGATTAATGATATCAAAATAAACTAAAAAAAAATGTGTATGGAACCACAAAAGACACCAAAGGGCCAAAGCAATCCTGAAAAAGTAGAACAAAGTTGGAGGTATCACACTCCCTGGTTTCAAACTATTCTACAAAACTATAAAAATCATTAACAGTAAGGTTCTGGCACAAAAATAGACACATAGATCAATGGAACAGAACAGAGAGCCCAGAAATAAAGCCACACTTATGTGGTCAATATATCTATGACAGAAGAGGCAAAAATATACAATGGGGAAAAGACAGTCTCTTCAATAAAAGGTGTTGGGACAGCTATATGGAAAGAATGAATGGGGTCACTTTCTAACACCATATGCAAAAATAAACTCAAAATGCATTAAAGATCTAAATGTAAGACCTTAAACCAGAAAATTCCTAAAAGAAAACACAAGCAATAAACTCTTGGACATGAGTGTTAGCAATTTTTTCCTGGATATGTCTCTCCAGGCAAGGGAAACCAAAGCAAAGATAAATAACTGTAACTACTCAAACTAAAAAGCTTCTGCACAGTGAAAAACACCATCAACAAAACGGAAAGGCAATCTACTGCACAGGAGAATATATTTGTAAATGACACATCTGATAAGGGGTTAATATCCAAAATATATAAAGAACTCATACAATTCAACACTAAGGAACAAATAATCCTACTAAAAAATGGGTAGAGGACCTGAATAGACATTTTGCCAAATAAGACATACAGTTGGCCAACAGACACCCAAAAAGATGCTCAGTGTCACTAATCAACAGGGAAATGCACGTCAAAACCACAATGAGCTATCTCCCCACATCAGTCAGAATAGTTAGTATCAAAAAGACAAGAAATAACAAGTGTTGGTGAGGATGTGGAAGAAAGAAAACCCTTGAGCACCACTGGTGGAATGTAAATTGGTGCAGCCACTATGGAAAGCAGTACAGAGGCTTTTCAAAAAACTGAAAATAGACATACCATATGACCTAGTAATTCCACTTCTGGGAATTTACCTGAAGAAAACAAAATCACTAATTTGAAGATATATGTGCTCCTATGTTTATGGCAGCATTATTTACAATAGCCAAGATATGGGAGCAACTAAGTGTTTAAAGACAGATGAATGGATAAAGATGTGGTACACACACACACACACACACACACACACACAGGAATATTACAGCCATAAAGAATAAGAAATCTTGCCATTTGTGACAGCATGGATGGACCTAGAGAGTATTATGGTAAATGAAATAAGTCAGACACAGAAAGACAAATACCATATGACTTCATTTACATGTCACATCTAAAAATCAAAATAAACAAAAACCCAGAAACAGACCCACAAATACAGAGAATAAATACAGTGGTTGTCAGAGGGGAGGGAAATGGGGGGGAGGGATAGGCAAAATAGGTAAAAGGGATAAAAAGGTACAAACTTTTAGTTATAAAATAAATGTCATGGGGATGAAAAGTAGCACATGGGGAAATAAAGTCAATAATACTGTAATACTTTGTATGGTGACAGATAAATAAATTTATTGTGGTCAGCATTTTGTAATATACATAAATGTCAAATCACTATGTTGTGCACCTGAACCTATTACAATGTTATGTCAACTTCAATTACAGTTTCAGTTAAAATTTATTTTACTTCAATTAAAAATTTAAAATAAGTAAAAACAAACAGACAAACATAAAAACCTCAAGCACGATTCAGTGTGGGGCCACTGAGTGTGAGGCTGACTTTCCTGCCTACCTCCCTGAATAAATCACTAACTTAGCGCTTGGTACCCTAAGAACCCTTACAATGATGTCCCAAACCATCTGGACTCCCTTGGCAATGCCATAACTGTTCAAGAGCAACCAATGCTTGCAGAGACCCAAAGGGTAACCGCCTCTGGATCACAAACAGAAGTGCAGAACGATCAGGTCACTTCTCTAAAATACCCATGAGATCAGAACCAAGAGAGAACCAACTGTATTCTCTCAACAGGATTACAAGTTATCCCTAGGTCTTTCCTGATGTCCTTGTATGCATAACCTGTGTTACCACCATATCCTAAAACTCCTGGAGAACTCCACACCTCGGTACTCAGAACCCAGCTTTTTAGCCATCTCTACAATCCAGAACTCAGCCAACGGACAGGACATGAAAGGAAAGAGCTCAGTAGAAATGGCACAGACCCCATCATGGCTCGCACAGGAGAGCCCATCATTCACACCACAATTTTTTCTTTTCATGTCCATTTGAGAGTGTAATTTCCTTGGGTACACAGATTGTGCTTTCTGGGTCTGATTCTTGTATCATCAATGATCATGAGTCTGGCTCCATAGCAGATGAATCTCAAAGAGTGACAACACGCTGGAATAAAAAAGGTGGATGTTTGGGAATTGGTGCCCTAGGCAAGCTACTTAATGTCTCTAAACCTTGATTTCCTTGTTCTTAAAATACAGCGTAAAACATTTCCTTTGAGGGTATAGTGAGATGAGAAATTACACATTGAGAAGCCATGGGGCACACTGGTTGAGGGCAGCTCTGGAGCCAGACTGCCCATTATGGAGTCCAGCCCTCCACCTCTTGCTCCGTGACTTTGGAGAAGTCACTTCGCTTCCCTGTGCCCCAGCCCCTCATCTGCAAGATGGAGATAATAACAGCAGCACCTACCTACCAGATTACTATGGGGATTGTGAGCGGATGCATGTGGTGGGCTTAGAACACCCAACTCAGAGCAAGCAGGCGATGAGTGCCCATTACTTCATCAGTCCTGCTAATGGTACATTTCCCAGCCCATCCTCACCCAACACATAACAGGCACTCAGAAAAGCCTATTGACTGAAAGGAAGCCAGCTGGTGTTTTTCCGACCACAGCTTATTCAAAGAATCAAGAAATGAGAACTAACAGCATTAGAAGGGCTTAAAAATGTACAAAAAGAGAAAGCAGACATAAAAACTTAAAACGAGATTAAGTGCAGGATCACTTCATCACGCAGCCACCTCTTGGGGTCCCTGGGGAATTGCTCCCTTAAGAGCGAGCACGGTGCTGAGAACACTCATAGGATGACGCTGGGTCATCAAAAACACATTCCTGTGGGCTCATCTCGCTCTGTTTAAGGAAATAGGAAACTCTGTGAAACATTTAAAAAATACTCTGGTCCTAACCAGAAGCGTTGTTATAACGATAAAGTTTGGGCACCTACAGGACGTGAACATGCAGCTCTCCTGGGTGACTTGCACCCTATGGTCCGATGGGTTGAGATTTCGGTTGAGGTGAAATTACTGTGAAGCTTAGGAAGTTTAACCTCCAGGCAATCCCTACTTGCACAGGTCCCTTCCAGAACCCTTGGTGGGGTCTGCCAGTGTGCTCAGGGACATGCGTTTTTGTAAAATTTGCCCAAACAATCATACCAGTTAAGACCACTGTCTCTTCCCACTCCAACTGGCCCTCCATCACGTGTCCCTGTCCCCATGCATTAGGGGGGCATTAGGAACCAACGAAGGGAAGTTCAGTTAGGGATGCAGTTGCTGGGTTAGGGGTTAGCAATCCCTTCCCCAGACAGTCACTATGTCACTAATGATCCCAGTGTTCCAGTGACATCCAGAAGTATTGTCAAATGCGTTCTGACACAAGGCTGCAGGTCACATCAAGATTCGGACGTGTACTACAGTGCCCAGCAGCAGAAGCATGTGGAGTGGAGGAGAAGTGAAGTTCACAATGCATGGAACCAGAAGCTAGTTGAAAAAATTCTTGCAAATCTCACTGCTCATAAACGAAAGAAACATGACTGCCATTTTCCCACATTTGACAATCCTATACAAATCTCGACATCACTACTGAGTTATAAAGCCAAAGTAAAGTTTTCTAAACTATCAGTGATAAAAGAAAAACACAAATTTTTGATCATTCTGAAGGGAAGACTGAATTATTCCCATAGAAGAGAATATAGAAGCACTGCCATATGAAGAGGTGATTGAAGCTAACAAATGTGAGGAATAAGTATTGTCAAGGTGTGTCAGGCAGTCAATAAAGGGATTTTTCTTGATTTTATGATGCGTATCAGTTTTTACAAATGTGTTGTAGTATTTTTCTCATTCTAAATATTTGTTTAAATGCCTCCCTTTGCATTTGTAAGTTTAGATTCTTTTTCTTAACTGTATAACCTTCAGGCCCCACAAAACCTGTGTCACCCCTGAGAGTGTGCTTCAGAGCACTGGACCCCGAGGCCAGTTAACCATCTGGTTTGGGAGGCCCCTTCTCCCACCAGGCCTCCACCCTCATTTCTAAAAGGGGTATAAACAACCTTTGTGTTACATCCTTTTCAATGGAAGGAGATAAGATAAAGATAGAGCTAGCATCAGGCACGACCTCAGAAGTAGCACCTCTAAATACTGATGATTTTGAATCCTCATCTTCAGGTCCATTATCCAACTTGTTATTTACAACTTATCTGGGTACCTCACAGTTACCCCAATCTTGGCACATCCCAAACCTGGGTCTTCCCTGTGCGCGCCCCTCTTTCATTTAAAGCCTCCGCATCTACCCTGCTGTGAATGCCAGAAACCCGAGTCCTGACTGACCAGACCCTCTCCTTTCAACATTGCCAATATCCAATCAGCTTCCAAATCCGTCACGGTGGTGTCTGTCAAACCACCTCCTTCTCTCCGTCTCCCACGGCGTCTTAGTCCGAGCTGCTCACTCTCACCTGGAGTATCCCTAGCCTCCACACAGGTCTCCTCCTCACACCCCCACGCCCGCCAAATACCCAGCCACACTCCAGCTATGACAACCATTTCTTTCAAAGCACGGCTCTGACCCTACCAACCCTGGCCTCCAGATAAATACCAGTCTTGAGTGGGGCCCACCTCCCTAGCCAAATGGATCCTGCAGTCAGCTTCAGACACCCGAGTCTTGAAGTCCATGTGTATTTCTGCCTCAGGACCTTCACGCAGGCTTTCCCTTTCTGTACACACACACCCTGCCCCAAACACCCACACTCTGCTTTGTCAAGACGTCCCGTCTCAGAGCCTGGCTCCATGAGACTTCCCTGCACCAGCTGGGTCCAGGTGGCACCCGGCACCTCTCCAGGGTGGGCTGCATCATGGTTTCACTGTTTGATGCACCCCCACCCTTAACCCCGCTGACGGTCACCCTGCCCTTCCATATCTTCGGTCCCTAGCACAGCTCGACACAGAACCCTCAAAAACAGCTTTCAGAACAAAGGCACACAGAGATGTGATATTTTTTGAAGAGAGGCAATTCCTCAGTGTCCAGGTCTTGAGGGAGGAAAGTCTGCCCTCAGAGGACAGTCTTAAGGGAAACCATTTGGAGAGATCATTTCTCTATTGCTAAGGGGCTCCACACCCAAGGGCTCTCTATCCCTGACTTCCTCAGCCCTGTGACAACTGCTTCTTAGCGCTCTGCCAGCTCGCTGAAGCACCCTGTCCCTGAGCCAGTGGGTCCTGGCAGGCCTCACCCACACCCTGGTGCGTCAGGCCCCAGAAGGATGGCCTCACCCCTGTAAGAGCTGTGACCTGGGAGGTAGAGCTGGACAGGAACATAACACTTCCATGCTACAGACCCAGGAAGCCACGTTGCCAGTGCTTTCAAATTTAGCTGCCGCCGAGAGGTCTAAAAATATCGAAGGTGATGTTTAATCATTCAAGAGCCCGAGTACTTGGACGAGGCCTCAGCTGCCCTCATGGTTATCCTTAGCTCCAAACCAACCCAAATCAATTTACCGTGAAAGATAACCTGATGCCTGTGATGCTTACAAAGCTTCCAGCCAAACCTTCAACCATTCTCTGCAACCAGATTAAGGCAGGGCCACACCTAATTAGAAATTCTGGAGCTGCCACTGATATTTTATTTGAGGGACAGCAAGCATGAACATTTCTTTCAGAGAAATGAGGTTTCTCCCCAGCGCTGAGTATAAAAGAAAAAAAAAATTAAATAGGATGTCCATTTTTATTGGAAGGCAATTATTTAAACACAGCCGTGGTTACTAGCACCTGCCTTAAGGTAATCACACAATTGCTTTTCTGAGAGGAAGCCTAGAGCAAAAGAGAGGGCAGCACTACTACTCTCTGCTGGGGCAGTTCTTCTAACCGTCAGCTCATTCAGAGGAAGGGACTCAAAATAACCCTAAGGCACCACCAGTGCTCTGACTGGAAAGGCACCTTCCAACTGAGCACGTCCTGAGGTACTCAAAACAATGCCGTTCGGCTCAACACAGGAATCCCAGGGAACCCAGGTTCTCGACCCACTTGCAGAGAATCTCTAGGAGGTGAGGAACACTGGGCTTGGGGTCAGAAGCTTCTGGTTCAAATCTGCAAAATCGGGCAAGCTCTCTCAACTGTAAAGTGGGAGTGGTAACTACCTCTAGGGGCTGCCCTGAAGATTACAGGAGATGAGCTATGGCATTGCATAGGGCTGGACAAATCTCTGCTGCATCAGAACCTAGTTTCTGGCTTTTGTCCCCTAAGTAGAGTGTTCAGTAGACTTCTAGATCAAAACGACCACTCTAAAATGTTCTCTGTATCCAATTGCCTTACAGTCCTTGGAGTTCCTCTCAGTTCTTTCCTCTCTTAACTGATCTAAGAAACATAACCTCCCCCAGGATCTTCCTTTCTCTCAGACTCTGCTTGACAGCAGAAGCAATTTTTATTGAGCACTTACATGTCATGAGCTATGTAAGTGTGTTTCATGCATTGTAACGTGCAGTCCTCTCAACAACCCTATGTAATAGCATCTATTATTCTCATTTTACAGCAGGCAACAGCCGCAGAGGGGGAAAGTCAATTGGGTTAGGTTATAGAGCTAGAATGTGGCAGAGCTGGGCCTCAAACACAAGCCTAAGCAATTCTAAAACCCATGTTCTTAAAAAAAAAAAACTTTCTTAGTGAGATACCCACACCCAAATCAAATCTACATCCTTGATTTAGAAATGAGCCAGAGACCGAAAGGGTTAATAATAGCTCAGCAGGGCAATTCATACAGGAGCCCATGTGCTTTTCCTTGCTCCAGGGGTTCTGAAGCCTTTTGCGGAATGAGGTCAGCAGCTGGAGAGTGGCTGGCAACAGTGAGAGGAGTAAGAATATGATCAGACACCCGCCAAGCAGGTACTCCAGAGGGCTGGCTCACAGGCAGATCATTCTACTGGCTGGTTCCCGAGCACCGGCTGTCCCCTGGGTAGGATGTGGTCTGCCCACCTTCTTTTAAGTGTCTGGTAGCTCTTGCAGGCCACCTGGCTCAGGAGGAAAGCTAGCACCTGAACAAGAGACTCAGGAGAGAAGCTCCACCTCCTGCCCCAGCGCAGCCAGTGCTCCCTGATTAAGTTAAGGCTCTTTCTTCCCTCATAAACAAGCCAGCCATTGTAACAAAGGGCATCTGACAGGTAGACGTCTGGCGAAGTCATCCCAAACAGCCGGAGAGATAGCATGAGTTGTTTCCACATATGCACATGCACACACACACATACACGCACATGCAGAGATGAAGGTATCAGCCATGCCATGTAAGTGGGAGGGGCACCATTCTGCCTCAGTTTCTTCATATGTGAAACAGGGTTAAGAGATGGACTTTGCAACTTTATGGCAAAATCAGTATGTGTGAAGCACTCAGACCAGTGCCTGGCACTTAATATTCATCAAGTGCTGCCAGCTATCATTACTATTACTACTCCCGCGATGAATAGCAAGAAGTCGTAGCTTCACTATGTAAAAACCTCAATGCCCACTGCTCTAGGGGAGGGACATCCCCAGCACTGCCCACAGATGTTAGGCCTGATTTCGCCAAGTTGAGGGCAGGTCATGAGGGGGTGACCTAGCTGACACCCAGTACTGGGGTGAGGGGCAGGGCAGTGATGCAGGGAATGAATAAACATTCTTAGAGAAGGATTGGGGTCCCCAAATTTGTAACAGCAAAAGCAAGCAGCTGATGTCAGCGACAGACTGATGATGGAAAATACTACCTGGGACATTCCCATTTGTGCAGCTTTAATTCTTTGATAGCCAGGATCCCAGGCTCAGCAAGGGCCCCTGAGAGGCCCGGGTGGAAGGCTAGGTGACCAGCCCTTCCACACGCTCGGGAGGTCCCCTCAACCAGCTGATCCCGCCAGACTTTGAAGCTGTTCTTCCTGGATAGATTGAGACAGAAGAGAGACTTCTGTGATCTATTCAGGGAGGGATGAGTGGGTCTGAGCTTACGCTTCAACCTCAATGACATGAGAGACCACATAGGATTTCTTCTGAAATTATCTATACTCCAAGTCTGATCCAGTGCCTGGCATACAGGGTATTATTTTAGCTGGGGCTACTACAACAAATTCCCATAGACTGAGTGGCTTCAGCAACAAAAACTTTGTTTGCTCTCAGTTCTGGAGGCTGGAAAGTCCGAGACCAAGGTCCAGCAGCGTCTGGTTTCTGGTGAGAGCTCTCTTCCTGGCTTGCAGAAAACTGCCTTCTTGCTGTGCCCTCACAGCAGATCTGAGCTGATTCTCCCTCTCTCTCTCTTCCTCCTATAAGGCCACTAATCCTATCAGATCAGGGCCCCCACTTCATGACCTCATTTACCCTAATTACCTCCTAAAAACCCCATCTCCAGATGCAGTCGCACTGAGAGGGCTTCAACACAGGAATCTGGGAGGACACAATTCAGTTCATGGCACAGGGGCTCAACAGTGTGTGTATTCATCACACAAAGAAAGGAATGACTAGAAAGGTAAGCCAGATGTGCTTTCAAGCACCCACGATGTGCCAGACACTGTGCTAAGTGCTGCATGGCAGGATCTTCTCTTCTTTCCACAGCTGCTCTAGGGGTGAGGTGTCAGATGGGTCTCATTTAAAGGAGGGCCCAGAGGCTAAGAGGCTAGCGCCCCCCCAAAGCAGAACTTGGACTTCACCCCAGGTATCTACCCCTGGTGCCAGGAATCTTTTGGCAGGACTTACTACAAGATCTGGGGGGGCCCAGGGTAAAAAGAAAATGGGGGGGCCCTCATTCAAAAATTAAGAATATCAAAAGAGCAACCACAGGTCATTAAGCTAAGCATGGGACCCTTCTGAGCGGGGGGCCCCATGAGGTCGGCCCTGCCACTAGGGGCTGCCTCTCAGAAGCTGAGAGAGACAGAATTTACAAGGCATAATCAGCCTCATAACGGTACTGACAATTTTCATTTTGCCAAGTTCCAGCCCATGTCTCCAAATGACTTCTCCAGAAAGGCTGCCACGTATTATCTTACCCTCCTTTCAAAAGAGGAGAACTGGAAAATTCCCTGCCAGGAGAGTTCAAAATTCCATATTGAAAGGAGGCCTGCACTCTAGCGAGTCTGTCTTCTGCACAGTCTACTTTTGCAGGAGGCCCCGTGAGCAGCAGACATTCTATCTGTGGAAACAAGCTCGCCTGGCATTCGGAAACCTAAGTGGGACCAGATCCTCAGTTGAGGAGCCCCCATTACCACAGAGCGAGGGTCCTGATCAGAACCAGTGGCCTGAGGTTCCTCGGTTTCACTGGATAAGCACACCCAGTTCACCGCTGATGATGAGAAATTAATCTATCTGAGGTCACCTGTGTCCAGGGCTCTCCTGATCCCAGGCTCTGAGGGGTCTAGGATTTGGCTCTCTGAGGCTCAAAAATCCATCTCTGGGAAACTCTGAAACAATGGAAAGCTGTTTTGGGGCAGCCAAAAAGCTTTGGGGAATACAGCTCCAAATATTCATGAGGAGGAATGGAAACAATTAGACCGATTCCAAGGATGAATTCTGGGTTCCTGTTCTCCAGTCTCCCCATCCAGCTCCCTTCCCCTCTTACCCAAATCACTGCTCACCCACAAGCCCAGGCAGACTCTGCAGGGAGGCAAGGGTGCATTCTGGCTGGCCATGGCCCTAAGGCTTTTTTTCAACATCAGTCTGGTTTTTAGGTATACAAGTCTCCTCAATCTCAGTCTTGCCTCTCCTATTAGAAATGACAGGAGCAGCCACCCTCCACGCATTGGCCTCTCTTTCACGGGCAGGCTCTCAGCGCAGCTGACAAGCAGCAGAACCCCAAACCTAGTCAGCGCCTTGCCAGAGGAGGGACCTGAGGTGGCACAGATAATTTGTCCCGGGCTAGCTTACACAGCAATTTCTAATCAACCTGGATCAAGCTGCTAATTAAATGTTTGCAATTCAAGCTTTGAAGGAAGAAAAAAAAGTTTTGCTTTGTACTAACACTTGACATGAGCAGAGCCAGTTTTGGGACCAAGTGGTCAGATTTGTTAGAACAGGGCTAAAAACACTGACATCACCTTATTCTGCACACCTAGCAGGATGGAAACTACTGTTTCAGCCTCCCGAGTATGCTCCTTGGGGCAGGGGGTGAAGCGAGCTTGCAGATGAGGGCATCCATCGTGAGGCTGTCCTCCATGACCAGCCCCAGACTCTAGCCATCACAGTAGCGCTTGTCACATGGGTATTTGAAAAGTGGCAAACTGCTGCCTTTTATCCTTTTCGACCAACAGCAAACTTGGGACCCTCCCGAGAGACAAGAACTCCTCAGAGTAGGTAAGCACTCACTTTCTAAAAATGATTTCACTTTAAATTCAGCTCCAAGCCCAGCCGATGGTCTGGGCCTCCTGATCCTTTGGGAGGCAAAGACACTCTCTGGATCACTTCCTACCTTCTGCTCATTTGCTCCCCACAAACCCACAGGCTTAAGCCAGTGTCCAAGTGCAAACATGTGTTTGCCACAAATATTTCAGCATCAACTACAAATGTACTAGGCGGAGTGGTGAAAATAGCAATGCCAAGTTACTGTTTCCACTGGTGCTACTGAAATCCAACATTATGGATAATCTGTGAGCCTCAGTGTGCATGCATTGTGTGTGTGTGTGTGTATGTGCGTATGTATGCATGCGTTGTGTCCATATATATATATGAAATACACTGTACTTATGATAAAACTGCAACAATAAGAACTGAACCCAGAGAGTTTCCAAGAATGAATAAGGCTGCGCTAGGCCTGTCCAATTTGACAATGTTAAGAGTATACTGAGACCTACGAGTGCCTGAGGCAGCAGCGGGACGGAGGATGTGGGCAGTTTGTGCCACAGTTCCCACCCCCGACACACTAATGACCTCAGGGGGGAGCCCAGAAAGCTACATGGGAAAGAACTTAAAGCTGGGCAGAACACTCTGACCCCATCAGTACCATCTCCAGAATAACTATGCAGGAGGGGCTCGGGGCAGGAAGGGCATAAAGGGCTGCCTGGTTCTCGGCCACTAGCTGGCAAGGACAGAAGCAACAGCACGCGGGTAACTCCAGTCAGAAATGCACGGCAGAGCCCTTGGTGCCCACAGCGTAGATCTTACGACGTTTAGTAAAAACACGACCTGTTTGGGGTGAGTTAACACGTCACCTATGAGATTTGCTCCTCCTCTAGTTGCCCTTGACAAGGCCTAGCTTAGGCAATCCACGGCTTCTGATTCCGCCACCTTTGTTCAGGTCATCATCCTGGTCTTTAGTGTCTTGTTTACGGGCCCGTCCTATAATCTTCCTGTGGGCTAGGGTGCTGGGACGTGTCCTCTGTCCTCTGTATTATATTTTTACTTCCCATCGCAGCACTGAGCCCACAGATCTCTCAATGACCAGGTGTTGACTGAGAGAATACAACGAGGGACAGCTGAGCCACACGGTTGAGAATCTCTGATTTTAAGGCAACCCAGAGACCACCCAGAGAAGTCATGCCCCAACACTTCCCCGAGAAGGAAACATGGGCTCTGAGGGGTCGAGGGACTGGCCGAAGGTCACTCAGCTGGCTGGTCGGTGACCGAGTCAGGTCACGACTCTGAGTCTTGGCTGCTAACCACACAGGGAAACAGCCATCAGAACTGCAGCTTCCTTAGATTCCTGGGCAGCTGCGAGAAGGTGGTTTCACTAGCCTGTGAGTCACCGAGCACAGAGCCCAAACGCCCAGGGGATTATTTTGCAGTTAGTGCCAGCTGTGGAGTCAGAACTCAGTGCTCTGAGCTGGGAGGTGACCTTTCATGTGATAAGGACCCTACCTGCTGCTCCCAGGTCCTCCTCGAGCAGCTTAACCATCACCCCAAGTAATCCGTAAGTAACCCGCTGTTTAGAGAAACAGATGTTGCAAAGAAATACTGAGAAGTGTCACCTCAGGGTTAAGGAAGAAAACTGGCATGTCCTTCAAAGGACTGGCCCAGCCTCTAGCCTGACTCAGCTGTACTGCCAAAGGCATCTCTTCTCCAGCCGAAAATTTTGGAGCCAGAGACCAGCACTGCCTTAGCAAGAGCGATGGCAAAGGCTCCTGCTGTGGGGAACAACACTGGCCAGGAATAGCACTAGAGCCAAGGCCAGCCCAAACTCCAGGAGCGAGGCAGTGCAGTGAAGCTCTGCCTCCCGGGTCTGGCAGACAGGGAGCCTCGGTTCAAGCCTTCTTGTTCACAGTCTCGCTGGCTTCAGGCGGTCATTCCAACACCAGGTGGAGAAGACCCCAGAGTCCTCAGCAAGGCTCACTCGGGCTCTCTTCTGACCTTGTCCCAGAGCAGCAGGTGCAGTCAGGACCAGCTGACACCGGGGCTGGCCAGTGTCTAGGAGGCAGGGCAAAGGAAACCTAGGGTCAGGACAGCTCCGAGCCAAGGATGAACTGCGGGCAAGACAGGAATGGCCGGCACCCTTCACGGAGCTGCTCACAGGGCAGGCTCCCCGAGTGGGAATCCCCCCACCATCACTGGGCACCTCCAGTGTTTAACCTTTCTGAGCCTCAGCTTTAGTAGCTAGAAAAACACGCCATCCCTTCTTAGAGAGCAGATGTACTATAATGAGTTAATAGGTATATAGGTATAAAGTGTTTAACCCAGTGCCTGGAGCACGCTACTCCCTTACTACACGTTACTTCATTTAATTTTTATTCTTAACACACAGCTCATGCCCTGAGATCTCTACTAAGAGAGCTGAACATGATTTAATGTCTATCTCCCCATGTTCATGCTTAGGTGACCCAAACAGGAATTAGTTCTAGCTTTGGAAGGCACTGATGGTTTCTATTTGAGGAAGACACAGATTTTCTTCACTAAGAATATTAGACCTGGGCAACAATTGAAATGCTTTGCATTTCCTGGGTAAGCCATGTCAGAAGACAGGGTCCAAGAAAAGTACTCAGTGGGTGAAACAGTCCAGTTGGTGATGAGAAATTGTCCCTGGATTAACCCCAAGTTGAAAGGCCATGGCCATTTCAAGTTCCCACAGGTATAGAGACTTAGGACAACAGGTCACTTGAATGGACATGCCTCATTATACAGAATCCTCTTCAAAGTATACTGGAACCCGGAAGCCCAAGGGGCCATTTTTGGTGGATTGAGTTGAATGCCTTTCCATTCACTCCACCTTCACTAAGTACTTATTCCATGAGCACTGTGTATCTACACTACAGGGCTGCCAAATTCTCCCAGAACATAACCAGACTGGCTTTATTTCGCTTGGGCAAGCCCCAGTCACTGCAGTCCCTCTTCTAGGGACACCTTACTTCTGTGCAGTACATGCAAGCTTCCCCATCTTCCCCATAGCATTTTGATCTTTCTATCAGCCATGTGCACTAAAATCTTCCATGAAGTTTTACTTTGCACTATGTAAAGATGTCTTACCTTGGGTTCAGTCTTTGCGAGCAGAGAAGGAACATCAGTATGTTTCCCATTCCACAGAAGTCAAACCTTTATAAATGTTTCTCGACAAATCAGAGAGAGTAGCATGCCAGGAGTTCAAAGGGAAGGGAGAAACATTAACGAACCAGTTTGAAGAAACACAAACAAAACCGGAAAGGTTTAAGCAGGAAAATAAGAATAGAGTGGGGAGGTCAAGTCCCCTTTCCTGATCCAAAGAAAATGAAAACCTATTTAGGGATGAAATTTCTTTTTCCAGAAAGATGCCTGTGAACTGGATATATGTATCACTGAGTTGTTTCTGGGTATAAAAGTTCACCAAAAAAGTAACAAGAGGCGGTTTAAACAGGAAGTGGCACTATTATCTCCTAAGAAGTCATCCCAGGTAGAGTGGTTTCGGGGTTGGTTAGTTCTGTGATGCACACTGTCATCAAGGACCCAAGTCATTTCCTTTCTCCCGCTTGGTCGGCATCAGAATGGTGGCCTCTATCTGACTTTTCCTGCACAGGCAGCAGATGGCTGCCACAGCTCTAGATGACCCCCGATGACCTCCAAAAGTCTGCAAGGAAGATGACTTCAAACTTGGGTCATCCCTTTAAGAGAGGAAAACCCTTCCAGGAGCCTTCCCCCCAGCAGACTCTCCCCGGTGGCCTGAATTGGGTCACAGGCCCATTTCTGTATCAACCACTGTCAAGGGGACTGGAACCACAACTGTCAGGATAATCAGGATGCACTTCTGGGCCACAGGGTAAGCTCAGACTCATAATGCCCTTGCTTCTGATTCCTGAACAGAACCACAGTTCCTTTAGCAAGAACAAAGAATGGGGTGGGGGGTTCTGATGTCAGTTTGGGAGACGATCCACAATATCTACAGTAGTTCACAGTCCTCCAGGGCTCCTAACAATTTAAACTACACTACACATCAGACCAGAAAGGCATGCAAAGATCATCCCAGTAGTGCAGGGCTGATGTCAAAGACCTTCTCACTGTGCTCATCACAAAAACACACGTGGGTTAACAACAATACACAATGCGCAGACCTTGTTTGGAATCTAATTCAAACGAATCAACTTATATATTTTTGAGGCCAGTAGGTAAATTTAAATAGAAACTAGGTGCTAGGTTATATTTTAAGAATCATGACAGTACCATTGTGACAACTAAATGTAAGCAACTACATTAACATAAGCAAATCCTTATTTTTTTTAAGACTGCATACTGAAGTACTTAGGAATAAAATGTCATGATGCCTGGAATTTCTTTAACCTACATCAGCCAAACAGAGGCACAGATGAGGAGAGTGTCAAAATGGTGGTAACTGTTGAATCTGGGTGATGGATATCCAGTTGTTTGATACATGCCTCGACTTTTGATGTTTGAAAATTTTCCACAATAAAATTATTTAAAAGTATTAACTTAGGTAGGCTACCTCTGACCTTGCCTCTGAAAGCTTACTAAGGCTTCAAGCTATTCCTCCTCGAGGCCCTTGGCACCTTTTCTTCCATCTTTCTGGAATGTTCTCCCAGCGCTTTGCAAAACTGGGGTTTCTCACATTTATGCCTCTGTCCAATTGTCATCCTCTCACATGGGCCTTGCTCCCCCTGCAGTACTTCTCCATCTTATTAGTCTGATTTTGTTGTTGTTCGATAAATACTGTTATCACTACCTGGAGCTATCCTACTTGTTTCTGTATTAGTTACTGTCCACCCCTTCCAACTAGAACAACCTCCATAAGAAGGGTGACCTAGTATATCTTGTTCAGTCTTTCCCCAGCACCAAATGACCAGCAGGCACTCAAACATTTGAATGAGTAAATCGAATTTTCTCTCTTCTTAAAAGGCCTTACCAACACTAAACAGAATAATTACCATTTAATGAGTACTTTACATTTATTCTTATTTAATCATCACAATATTCCCACGAGGACAGGTATTATTGTGCTACAATTAAAATCCAAGGCTTATTTAACCTCTACACCCAAGGTGACGCATGCCTAACAGACATGGTTCCAGCCCCTTCTGGGGCCCATGACAAGCATCGCCAAGAGATTTCCAAATTCCTTCCACTGAGCATGGATTCAACACAGTGTTCCAGGCAGTTATTATCATTTGATTAGGTTTGATCTATGAGGTGACCAGATCTACTTGCCATTCCCACACTAGGTCTTGCTATTAAGAAGCACGTGGCAGTGTGATGGAGTTACCCTTCCAATAGTTCTTTCTGGGGTCCATTCCTGTCTCTGGGAAATGCAAAACCAAGGCTCCACATAAACCTCAGCCTTGGCAAATGATATTGCCAGGCCGCCGGACCAGCCTTCAGAAGGTTATTAAAGAGCACAGCCCAGCTGCAAAGTCTTCTGAGGCTTGGCATACAAGGGCTGCCCTGTGGGGACTGCTGGCTGTCCCTGTCAGTGACAGATCAGAATTTCCAGCTCTGCAACTCTGCAACTTCCCACACCCTCTGCCAGGAAAGCGCACGGAGGCACAAAGGCCAAAAGCAGGAGTCAGGAAGCCTCCATCCAGTACAGGCTCTGCCTTACCGGCGTGCCATGGGCAGGCTACTTCACCCTCCTACCCCAGATGCCACATCTCACAAGTGTACTGCTTAGGCTACGTGTAGAGTCCCTTCTAGTTCTAACCTCAGATTCAAGGTCCATTTTCAGAGCCCTGGTGTTATGTGCATAACCCCTGACACAGAGAAGTTTCCTATCAATATTTACAGGAGGACGGGGAGGAGAAACAGCTTGGAAACAAAGGGGCCTCTCACATGGACCACCAGTGGGCCTCAGCAGAGGAACGTCTCAACGTGGCAGACAGCACGAGAGCCCCAAAAGAGACTAGGAGTTTGTATACTTTCCAGTGTGTTCTTCCCCCATCAAGACCCTCTGATAATGGGATAAAATCACTTGGTCCAAGGTCTACTGGCTGCGTGATCTCAGACAATTTAAACTCTTGATCCTTAATCCCCTCCTTTATAAGATGCAAATAAATAGAGTACCTACAGTATAGGGTTGTTGGAATAACATAAAACCTGTAAAGAACTTAGTAATCTAAAGGCAGGAAAGAGAAAAGAGAAGAACAAAAAACAAAGGAAGCAAACAGAAACAAAAAATAAAATAGTAGAACCTAGATCCAAATATATCAATAATTATATTAAATGTAAAACAGCCTTACCTCTGGTAAGACAGAGCTTATGAGAATAGATATTTAAATAAACAAAATGCAACTATATACTATTTACCAGAAACTCAACTTGGTAAGATACACTCCAATTACATACAGTTAAGTGTATGGAAAAATACACTATGCAAACATGTATCAAAATAAACTGGAATGGCTTTAATTAATATCAGAGAGAGTAGACTTCAGAGCAAAGACAATTATTAGCTGGGTATTACAACACCAGCGCTTACATAAGCATCAGAGAAGATGAAGTTTCCAGCAGGAGGGGGTGAGAGCCATTCCGCAAGCCCTCTTCTCCCCGCCCAGGACATTATACAGTACAGGGGGGTGGAAGAGGCACCGAAAGGCTCCCACTCGCAGGTGTCAGGCACATACAGTTTTTTTCACTCATCCCCAATTCCCTTCCAATCTCACTTAGCTTTTGCGGGAAAGCAACCCCAAAAGTGACTGGAGCGACCGTGTTGAAAAAGCCACCCCCAACCCTGGATTATGCCCTCATTCCTCAAAGGTAAATCTCAACTCTATAGTGTCATACTATTCACAGGCCTCTACACCATGTTGTTAAGGATTTGGAGCAAAAATTCCCTCACTTCTCCTCCTCCTCCTCTCCCAGATATACTCTTCCAAGAGGAACAACACAGGAGGAAAAAAAAACAACTTTTAAAAATCAAACGATCCTGCCCAGGAGAAGGGGTTCTGGATTATGTTTTCTGCTTCTCCAACCGTGGCAAGATCTGGCTTAAACAAGCCCCTGGTGGTGGTGGTTAGCATGTGCTGTCTGCCGTCTGGCCTCCCAGCCCCGGCCTCTCACAGTCTGTTTAACACCTCCAATCTCCAAGCTGCCTGCACCCTCAGATGTGTCGTCTAGTGCAGTGTGTGAAAATACTGAGATTACAGTGGCCTCAGCAGCTCTGGACGACTCCAGAATAAAGATTCCATTCGTGCTCAGACTGGTCCTGCTGTCCAGGTTGCAGACAGGCTGGACCGGCACCTCAGAGTCTGGAGTCGGACACCTGGAAGTATCACGTGGGTCAGACCGGTTGGCAGGAGGCCCACCCAGTATCCTTCTGGAAAGGCACTGGTCTCAGCAGTCAGGCAATCTTCTTTCTTCCCAGGCCTGCAGTTTCACGAGTGATGAAACCTGTTATCAGGGAGAACTCTTTTTTTTTTTTTTGACTGTGAGAAATTCTGCAATGACCGTCTCCATCCATTGCTTTGGGATGAGGGACTTGGGCTTTGCGGCTGCACGGCCCTGGGTGTGAGCCCAGTTCTGCTGCTCATTTGCTAGGGGGCCTTGGGGGCAGGTTGCTCAACCTCTCCAAGCCTCTGTTGCTTCCCCTGCAAACTGAGGACACAGTACCTGCTCCCCTACTGGCACTGTAAGCATTAAATGAAGCAATGTATGCAAAATCCTTAGCATGGGGCCTGCACAAAGCCACTGCGGAATAGAGTTCCTGTTATTATTGCAACAGGATCATTCATTGCTCCAGGGCAGAAACCACTCCTTTTGTGTCCTCCATGATGCCTACAAGATGCCAGCCACAGGGCAGGCATTCACGCAACCCTTAGTGGGTATCCATTTGCACTATCTGGATCTAGTTAGCTGTAGGTACTTCAAAAGGAACATTTAATGACACCCATCCTTGACTGGTTTGGTTCTGAAATGGAAAGCAAATCAGCCACCAAGCCATCCAGGATCCTGCAAACATGTGGTTCCTAATATTATCACACCTTTCCTTCGCATCTGCAGCTGATTAAGAACAGGATCTGTGAGATGATGGACTTGTCTGTAATATTTGACAACATGAAACTTAGTCCAAATGGTCTCACTGAAACCTGAAGCCCTTCAAGGTGGCACTGAGTTGGAGACAGATTGGAAGAAAGGAGAAGTGATGCTTCAATTCATCTGGCATCATTTAAGACACCACTGAGACAAAAATAAGCCTAGTTGCCAGTTATTCAGGACCGAGATGGCTCTCTCTCAAACCTATAATCTGAATGTTTAAGAGGCACTCCAAAGTGCTCTTCTTTCAGAGAGGAAAGATTGCTTTAGAACAAATACATGCTGAAGTCAGTGAATATAATAAATAATAATTGCTCTAATAGCTGCAACAAAAAGATACTTGTGAGCTTCCCATTCTCACTAATGGTCTGTTGTAACTCTCTTTAAATAAAGTTACCCTTGCCCAGCCTCAAGTAGCAGATGCGTTTCCCTGTAAGACTGGTTTCTCTGTTCTACTTTTCCCTCTGATCTCCCAGCCTGCCTTCTCCCCACCCCCAGGTCTCCCAGTGTCTTGTCTCTACAGCAGCTACCCTTCCTTCTTCTATCCGCAGACCACTTAGGGTCCTCAGACCATGAGGGGTCTCAGCCCTCTTTCCCAGTTTGGGAGCAGTGGGTGGCCACTGAACTACAGTAATTGCTTCAAGGGTGAGCATGTGGTCTAAGTCAGGCCACTCAGAGCCAGTGAGACTCAAATCCAGGATGTCCAGACTCAAATCAACTGTCATGTCGGGAAAGCTGACTTTCTCCTTTGCCATTAGGCTTTAAAACTGAAGCGGCTGCAGGCAGCTTGTAATCACAAGAGAAAAGTGACTGGATAATGGAAGCAATCCAGGAACAGAATCCAGAGAAACAAGCAAGCAAGATAAAATAGGATCCCAAAGACACCACTGTCTCCTGAATCAAAGCATCCCTTAAGCCAAACCTACTTCAGAGCTTTTAAATAAGCCAGTAAATGTCCTTTTGCTTTAATCAGTTTCAAATGTGTCTGCAACCTGCAAAGAGTCTTGACAGAGAAATTTTAAACAGAAGTGCACTTAGAAGTGGCAACTTCTGAGCTTCAGTCAAATTGCTTGGGGTATGAGAAGAATGCACTGGGTTCCCAGAACTCCTGCTGATATGCCTGCCCTGAAGAATGAGGACTGAACTTGCCTCTTCTGACAAAGTGGCTGCTGCCCTGGAAATGCTGGTGACCGCACTTGGGGAATACTGTTTGGTTAACAGGTCGGGTAGTGACAAAGTACTGGTCCTTCAGGAGACCTGACTTCTGGTCCCAGCTGGGTCACTCCTTGGCCCTGGGACTCAAACAAACTCTCAATTTCCACTAGAGGAGGAGGAAGCCATCCTTGACACATGGAGAATGGAAGACACTACCACCTGGTATTGAGCAACATGGGCTTTGATTTGGGTAGATTTCGCTTCAAATCCCTAGTCTGCCCTCAGCTAGCTATGTGAGGCTTAATCTCTCTGAATCACAGTTTCCTTATCTATAAAATGGACATAATTAGAGTATTATCACACAGGGTCATTTTAAGGACTAAATAAGGTAATGTTTGTAAAGTGTTTAGCAATGTACCTGAGATATATAATAAAGACTCAGTGTTAGCTATAATAGCTGTGCGATCAAATGAGAAGGAATGTGAAAATACTTTGTAAAAACCGTAAGGACTGCACTCATATTAGAGATTACTGTCATCACCTCTTACTGCTAAACTGGCCAAGGTTATGTCACAGTGTGGAGTAAATGCGATAAACCTGATGAAATGAATACAACTGCTGCGTTATACCTGACCCAGCAGAGGGAGAGGGAGGGGGAGGGGAGGAGGGAAGGGGCATGTCAAAGGGGCATAGGGGGTACCAGCCCCATGCTATAACAGTCACTTCATCAACAGTTTAGCATGTTCCCCCCAAAATCAGGACAGTTCATGGAAAATGCTATCAGGAACAACCTGTTAAATGTTCCTCTGGAGGCCTGGAACTGTTTCCAAGCTATGAACAGTCTGGCCCATTCTGAACTTTTCCAGGGCTACATCTGCAAAAGTACAAGTTAAATCCCCTTCCTGGTTTTTCAATTTAACAGCTTCACAGGCAGGATGAAAATGTGCCTCTTTATGAATGAGAAATTTTAGTTGCAGGGCTTGGTAGCACAGATTTCCAAGAAACCCAGCCATGAGGAGTGCTACCTTACAGCAGACCCCTCCTATTTTCCACTGGCATAACCCATCAAATGTGGGGGTACTGGATTTCCAATGAGCTGCTCACAGGAAAGAGCCAGAACTGGTAAAACCAAAACAATATTCCTTCCAGGTGTTGGAGAAAACAGTACTCCTCAAACTGTGGGGACACTGGTCCTTTTTTAGTTTGGAAGCTTTAAGAAAACATGCATGACAAGCCTAAGAAGTGTTTGCCACAAACATACAAAAGGGTCACTTCAAATAACCCAATTACTGCTTAATGTGGAAAAAATTAAAGCTTGAAAATCCATAAAATGTAAGGAGTCTTGGAAAAACAATTCCATTTGATTTTGCAGTATTCAGTCAGGAAAATAGATAGATTGTTCTCTTACTCTCTTTTCTGCAGCCTGTATATACCAGCCGTGTGTATTTTGGCCTCTTTCCCATCCTACCATGATTTCCTGTCTAAGTCTGGGTCCCATGGTAACTGGAGAAATTTGGCGTGCCAGTCCCATATGCAATGGCTGGGCATGTGAGGGATGCCAAGAGGGTACTTCTTCCATAACAAACATCTCTCTCTTCTGGTTCTGTGGCAGATTATTCTCTTCACTCATAAACTCTTACTAGTAAAGTCTTCAGTTTATGAATGGATCTCCCCACCCAGCCTCTCTCACCTCACAGGGAAATGAAAATCTTTTGCAGGATCTAAAGGCCCATGTATTCAAGATTCCACTCCAGCATAGAGAGGCTACAAGGTTGCTGGTGGGGGGTAGGAGGCAAGGCATTGGGGAGTCAATGGTCTTGCCACTAGCAAAAGTGTCAAGCAGTTACTAAAGACAAAATCTAATTTATGGGATGAAGAGAAGTTATCTTCCAAAATGTATTTCCTGAGAGTCCCAAGGATATATTGATATGAGTCACATATTTTAGATATTTGAAGGCTAACTTCTATTTATCTTTTGATCTCACCCCAAATGATCCTACCTCCAGAACCATGGTAATCCTGTGCCCCCACACTGGTTTAAGGGCCATGGTCTTCCAAGTACAACACAAAACAGACTGTATTGCAAATGCTTGTTTAATACTTGCTCCCCAACCTAAAGCTTCCCCCTAAAGGTCAAAGACTGTAACTTTTCACCTGTAATCAAACACAACGCTCGACATCAAGAAGGTGCTCTGTAAATGTGTGTAGAATGTCCTGTGGACAGGCCTAGCTCTACAGCACATCACAAATTCAGGGAATTTGCCATTATCACCTCGCTCTGCCTCTTGATTCTTCACTGCCACTCACCAACTGTGCAGTCCTACCTCCTCCGTCATGAAGACCTACCCCCAGGAAAGGACACAGCGAGACCACTCAGGGTAAGGTTAAATGGAATCATACATCAGTAAAGTATGGTCCTCCCACAATGCCCCCTGCCCAGACTTGGGGTAGTTGGACTTTCTCCCCACCTTGACCTAAAGAATGAAGTCGTAACTGTAGAGTTTAAGGCAATCACAGCAGAGTATTGTTTTTTTTTTTTTTTGCGGAGCTGGAAGAGGTGCCTCCTCCTACTGCTTCTGAAGCCTCACAGTGGCCAGCTCCTGGCACTTCCAGAAAACTGGCATCCAAGGAGCCCCCGCCCAGGGCAATTGGTCCAGCAAAGCCTCTGTTGATTTTGCTAATACAGCAGACTCTTTTTGAAAGACGCAAAAGCTGCAGAATCCTGCTTTCCTGTCTATTTCCTCTGCTTTATTAAGTGAGCAGAACTGGTTTCAGTAAGAAACCCTGAAAGCCACAGACAGAATGATCTCAGAAGTTGTGTTCAGGGGGGTCACAGGGCATGGGAGGGCGCGGAGAGCATGGCAAACACAGGAATTACAGCCAGCACCCGCAAAACGGCTTGCGTCACTGGGGGAGGAACAGGCAGAGACTTTGAAGCCAACTACATGAGCAAATAAAGAGCTTTACCTGATTGTTAACTGTTTTACAAATATTTTACTAAGGACTTTACCTGTGTTGTCTCATTTGTTTCTCTTAACACTGCCATACAAGTACTACAACTTCACTTTAAAAATAAATGGAGGCCCAGAAAGGTTTGATAAGGTAGCCACCCCTAGAAGGTCAAGAACTAACGGATGGTGACCAAAGTCCGAACAGTGGTCACCCGGGTATGGGTACTGCCAGGAAGGGCCATGAGGGCTCTGTCTGGGGTGGGGGTATTTTAGACCTTGATCTGCACCTGGGGTGGTTATACATGTCTGGGTAAAATGTCATCAAGCTGAATGAAGTTTAAGATGCTGCACTTCATGCACTTGGATTTTCAATAAGGAAAAAAAATAATGCCTTTACTTCAAGTCACACAGATAAGATCCCAAAATTGAAACCAGGTCTAACCCCAGAACCTATACCCTTACCTCCTCTGCTTTGTCAAATTCAGAGAAGAGTGGCAGAACCTGAGGGTCATTTGTACCCAGAGGCCAAGGAACTAGAAGCATAGACTGGGGTGTCTCAAATGCCCTCCATGCTGCCCCTTTCCTTTAAGGGAAGGAACGGCAGGCAGGTAAGGAAAAGCCGCAGGCAAAGGTCATGATGCTTGGTGGTGGCAGTGAAACCAGAGACGCCTAAGATCATACCGAGGCGAACGCCACCAGGTCCAACCCAAACATGTCCTTCCCTTGGAAAGAAAATCTCCTGGCTGACATGAATGCTTCTAAAGTGCTTCTAAGGAAAGCCTTTATATCTGGCCCAACGAGGACAAAAACAGCCCTCTCTTTGTTCAACTCAGAGACATGCACAGGAGCTTAGGCTCAAACCTTCACCCAGCCTGAGAACCAAGGCACCTGAAACAGCCCGGCTGCTCCGTGCTCCCCATGTGGAAGCCCTGCTGCTGGAAGCAGAAAAGCACAACTCAGGGTATTCTGCGCGGATGACAGGCAATCTCAAAGCTATCAGTGGTGGCCTGTGGCAGAGTCCAGTTGGTTCACGGGAAAATAATAACAGCTACCACCCTTTGAGAACCCACCAATTTTTAAACTTGGAGGTGCGCAGATCGGATGTGTCATCATCCTTGGTTCATGACCATTTTTATTTAGTTATAACAATGTGAACGTACCTCCAAAACAAAAGCTAGAGCCTTGACAGCTTCCACTTCTAAACCATACGGCTCTCCCACCCCAGGTCACCCTGCCCCTCCCTGCACACAGCATAGGCGTCATCTGCATGCACCATCCCCTCATTTTCTCCTTCCAGTGGTTACTGTGCCTGTGATGGACCCCTTCAGCACTTTGTAACTTAAAAACTTCATTTTTAACTTTGTAAAAATTGTATCATGGTGTATGTCATCTTGAGATTGATTTTTTTTTTATTTTCACTTATTAGGTTGCTAAGATTCATTCAACTCCTGTTTCTCCTTCTATTCACTCATTGCCAGCTAAGCCCATGCTTTGCTTATATTTTCACATTTCACCTTTACAACACCACAAGGCAGCTGCTGTCATCCCCATTAAAAGATTTAAAAAAATAAAACAAATTGGCTGAGAGGCTTGTCCAGCGTCACATAAAAAATCAGCCGAGCTGGGATTAAACCCAGATTTATCTCCAAAGCCCTTGATCTTTCTGCTGAGTAATAGTCAGGATGTGCTCACAAACGGGTGGGCTCCCCGATCACACTACAAGAAGGGTCGCCAAAGACCCCCCAGCCCCCACCCCAGTCATCACCATCATCATCATAATGGCCAACAAACTGGACGCTTATATGCCAGGCATTTTTCAAGCATTTCAGAAGGTATAATTCATTTAACTCCTGCAACTGCCAAAGAGGGGTGGTGATATTACCTCCATCTTACGGGCAAATAAACTGAGGCACAGAGATACGAAGCAGTTTGCCAAGGAAGCCGTGGATCTAGGATTTAAACCTGGGCAGTCCGGCCGCACATCCCTACCCACAGTCACAAAGCTGCATGCCTCTCCCTCCAGGACAACCATTTGGGTGCAAGTGACAGAGGGGGATGCTGGCTAAGCTGAGGCCTGTGCTGGGTTTGCACCTGGATGGTGACTGCAGCACTCCCAGAATCTGATTTGTTTCCCTAGTCCCTGACTCCAAGCCTGTGTCCCCGAGTGAGTGACACGCAGGGGCTGAATAGGGAAGCAGCAAGGGGGAAGAGGAGGAGGAGGAATAGCAGCAGACAAGAAGGTAGGTGGCTTCAACAAACAGCACCCTAGCTGACTGGCTGCGGGGCTCAGCCAAGGACCCGGGTCTATAGAGGGAAATGCCCAGGCTTTGAAGGCCAGGGCTGGAAGGGCCAAAGGGCAATGCCTTGAGGAAAGATGGCACAAAGGATCCTTCTGGAAAAGCTCTGGCATTCGACTTAACATACAGGATCCTTATTTGCCCCACTCCCAATAGCCTGAGAATTGTGATTAAAACTCCACCTGGCTTCCAGCAACAGAGGCCACGGGCTTTGAAGTCTGATAGCACGAACCTCAAATCCGAGCTCGGCACTTGCTCTGTGTTGGACCCTGGTCATGTCATCTTAACTGTCTCAAGGCCTCAGTTTCCTCACCTGTAAAGTGGGGATAAACAGCAGTGCCTACACCTCCTAGGCGGCCAGGAGGATTCCATGAGCTGACCCATGCACACCACTTAGAATCCTGCCCTGTCTCAGAGTACAGGCATCATCAATAAAGGTCAGCCTGAGTACCGGTCACCACCACCTCACGGTTTGATCGGGAGGACTTAACAAGATAGCATTCCATATATGCTGCCTACGTTATCTTTTCCGAAGCAATGCCCTTCCTTCCTGCTCAACCACCCAACCACAGTCTCCGGCCCACTGGCCACAGAGGAGACCGTCTCGGGTAGCCTCCTACGCCGCCTTTGTCTCAAAGGGGCCTTTGCCGGATGCATACTCTTAATGGAGCCTATATTGCAAAACCATCCCCAAGTGATAAAGGATGGACTCACAAATTGGAATTACCTAAGGAGCATTTTTTTAAAAACACAGATGTTCTGGCCCCACTTTTAGAAGTTTTTATTTAATATGTCCAGGGTGGGTCTTAGAATATGAATTTTTTAAGTGCCCCAAGATGTTTCAGCAACAAGTCAGGCTTGGAAATAACTGATGTAAGCATTTCCTGCATTTTAGGAAGGAGGAGAAGATGTGTGGGCTCACATACAGGTACGTGTACACACCACCCCACTGGGTTCTTTGAGGGACCCCACTGATAATCCAAGACCACAGCACAAACAACTAACAAAGCCACTATTTGCCAAGAGGAGTTCGAGTTACCCATTAACCACAAGTGATTTGTCAGCGCCAGGGGAGCCACACAAAGGACAAAGGTTTGGTCAGCCTGGGAGGGCCTGCGGGGGGCCCAAGTCATATGAGTGACAACATGTAATGCAATATCATGGCCCTGGATCTTTCCTTGCTTCTCTTGGAGGCTTAAGAGCGGTGCCTCCCTCAGTAGACTGTCTGTGGAAGAAATATAGGGACATCCCCAGTGTCCAGGGGCATTTGGATCCCTGTAGTTTAAACTCATCTCTTGCAATGACTGTGACGAAAATTACTTGATTCCCTGCATGTGGTTCCAAGCTATCTGGATTTCATGACCAGCAGCAGCTATAGCACATTCTGGATGTGGGCAAATGAATGGCAGCGGCATGACTATGTGGGCATTTCACAGATTAGCCCTATAGAAACAACCCACTCCGATCACACTGTTTGGCTGGATGGTGCAGGTTACACAGCCCAAACCAGCACAGGCAAGCAGCTGGTGGTTACCATGTGAGGTCCTGAAATGACACCTGCACAGAGCCGGGCTTTTTTATCTCCACCATCCTGCAGAAAGAATGAAGAGGGAAGGAGAAAGGGAGGAAGGCAGGGAGGGAGGGAGGGAAGAAGAAAAATGACCATGGGGAGGTCCACGATACACAAATTTATCTTAGACATGCACTTTAAGAGCTAACACCTTCTGGGTCACTTCCTCGGACTAGACAGATAACACACCCTCAAGCAGAAAATGCAACCACCACGCGGAAGTGCAGCACAAGGCACACCACTGCCCAGAGCAGCGAGGACGAGGAGGATGGACGGATGGGCCAGCAGCACACACCTGGTGGTTGCTACGCATTAGGCACTCGGCTAAGCACTTTATTTTGCACCATCTCATTTAATCCTCACGACGACCATGCCTGGTAAGTGCTAGTATTATTCCTGTTTTTCAGAGGCGGAGATTGAAGCACAGAAAGGCTGAGTAGCTAGCTATACGATCTGGGTCAGTGCATAGTGGGCTCAGGGCTTGAACCCAGGCCCCAGGAGTGAGCAAATATCTCCTCGGATCCCTCCAACCATCAGAGAGACCGCTCTCAGTCCTACTCTTCTCAAGGGACACTCCTTTCAAAGAATCCCCCTGTGGGTTCTCTTTGGCTCAGTCCTCACCACGAAGGATGCAAAAGGACCACAGGGCATATGAAGCAGTAAAAACCTTAACCTCTCTGGTAAACTGCAAGTTCCAAGGAGCCACAGATTCTGGCTATAGCTCTCCTGATGGCTGCTCTCCAACCGGAGACTGAAAGGCCAGCTTTGGGCAAAATGCCTCTGAAAAGACAGCTTGCCTCAGTGGTGAAAGAATGGGCAGTGATGAAACTGAGCTCAGAAGAGCTTCTAGTTCAAACAAACAAACACCCTCTGACTTGCGACACAGGGTCAATCAGCTAACCCTGGAAGAAAGAAGAGCCCTGGGGGAAAAAAGCAGAACTCCAGTTTAAGTACTGCTACTCAGGAGCGGTAGCAGAGGTGGCAGCCATAGCCTTCCTGAAGGCTGTTTCGTCCTCTTGAAGATGGCAACAGTGTCTGCCTCCAGAGAGTACTGTGTGGCTCAAATGAGAAAACGCAGGGGAAACTTTGTAACACGTGTCAGTTCTTACCAAATGTCAATCATTCTGCTCAGTGTTGTATATACACTGTGTCATTTTGTTTAATCCTCACAAAATCTCTACCAGGTATTTTTAAATCGCCATTTCCCTGACAAGGAATCAACTTCAGAGAGGCTAAGTGACTTGCCCTAGGCCACACAGCTTGAAAATCATAAAACCTGACCTTGGGTCAAGGGTTCAGAGGTTAGAGTCACAAGAATCAATGGCCTTCATCTCCACTTCCATGAATCTTCCTGTCTCTGCAAACAGAGGACTTTTGAGAGGCTGGAAAGAGCTTAAAATTTTGAAACCACAGTGAAAACCGAGAAAGCTGGCCCCAAGTGACCAGCTGCTGACCCTCTCTAATAGCCGTGTGCCTGCAGTGATGGAGAGGCTCTCTATCTGCATTGCCCATTATGGTAGCCACCAGACTCATGTGATGAGCGAATGCTAGAAATGAGACATATGCCACTAAGGAAATGATTTTTTAACCTTACTGAATTTTATTACATTTAAATTTAAATAGCCTCATGTGGCTAGTGGCTGCCACACGGCAGAGCAGCCCTTCCCACTCATGGAATGTCAGGTGTCCTGGGCCCCACACGATGAAGGCTGTGAGAAAACTCACACTGCCCAGAGCAGGCCTCAGTGTGAATGAATAAAATAAAACACATTCTCCTCATCCCAGAGCAAACACAATCACCAGGATCTTGGAAGCTTTGCAGCTGGAAGAAAGAAATGACCGATGCCAAATCAAATGGCCTTGTCTCATTTCATTCCTTTTAAAAGAAAAAAAGCTGAATGTGTTGAGTGGTCCCAATTACTTAGAAAAGTTTTGTCACTTTTTCTGGTGACAAACTCCTTTGCCTTACGATGACACAAGGGCTAAAATATGGTGGAAAGGAGAAGCCAGAAGGATAAACAAGGAGAGGCCGAGCTCTCTCTAAGGTGTCATAAATCAGGAGGAAATAGATTCAAGGAGCTAACAGCTTCCAAACATTCTTCCTCTTGAACTATTTTAAGCAACCAATGCACAGGATCTCTCGGAGGTTTTCTCATCCACAGCAACAGAAGAGAAGCAATGTGCTTCACAGGATGCATCCTTAACCACGCAGAGAAACAAATTCCTAGCCCACAGCCCTCTGGCCTGCCAGGCTGACCACCCCGCTGAGCAGTGTTACTATTTAGGGCACGTGTATGGCTCGGCTGTTCAGAAGCTGTAAGGGGTGCTTCCGATTGGCTGCCTCTCTCACTCTGCATCAGTCCGTTCATTTCTTTGCTGGGGACAACACGGCACAGGCTCATCCCCACCCAGGCCACACCCGAGGACTGAAGTAGGGAAGACAGAAGCAGAAGGGCAAAGGAGGACTTTGGAGTCCAACACACCTTGATTTGAATCCTGTTATGTCATTTACTAGCTATGCCACCTGGCTTCTTTGAGCCTCAGTATCTTCAGCTGTAAAATGGGAGTAAGAAGGGTACCGACCTCATTGGGAGGTTATAAGAATACACGTGAAGCACACGGCATAGGGCCTGGTACTTGGTAAAGGCTCAGTCCACGGTGGGTAAGTGCTGGGGATTGAAGTTGAGAACTCAGTCTCGGCTGCTCTGGTAGGGAGGGGGCACCATGCGGTTGGAGAGGACAGAGTCTGGAATAAGGCTGCCTGGGCTTGATTACAGACTCTGCCTCATAGTAGCTGTCTGACCTCCGCAAGTTTCTTAACCTCTCTGTGCCTCAGTTTCCTCCTCTTAAAGATGGAATCAATAGTACCCACCTCATTTGCCAGTGGGATAAAACATTATTATATGGTATCACTGCCATTTTAGACCCAGCTCTGCCCTTTCTGTGTAAACCTAACAGTTCAAGCTTCTCTTGGGTGTTTGGTGAGCCCTCTAGGGGAGTGAACTAAAGCACCATGTGACATGAGGCAAGTCACCATCCTGGGTGGGGCAGGAATGAGCACCCGACTCTCCCAAACCTGCTGCCCACATGGCCTGGGACCCACTCCAGACCTTTTATATCAAAATTTCTGGAGATGGAGCCTTAAGACACACACAGACACACACACACGCTCTTCTTTTTTAAAGCCTTCCAGGTAATTCTAATGTGAATCCAGGGTTTAAGAGCCACTGAAACAACTCTATGAGATAAGAACCATGATAATACCCATTAAACAGAAGAGGAAAACTATGGTTCAGAAACCAGGTAACTAGCTGGCAGTCAGGAAGTCCGTCCCTCAGCCATGCTGGGTCACAAGGTCGTTCCTGAGGGGCAGAGGCCACACCGTCCAGCAGGCACTTGGATACTCCCAAAGCCGTCCTGAGGCTACCCGAGGCCCCTGTGCCTTCTCAAAGCACCCAATTTCTGGCGCAGACTTGATCTCCAAGAACCCAAAGCTGCCTGAAAATAGAGTGGCGCTTTCCCAGAACTGAAGGACACATGCGCAAAGCCACCGAGACCCGTTGAGCAACCAGCCCTGATCAAACAGGCCCCAGGCTGATGGCAGGAAACAACGGATCTGATGGTCTGTGAAGAAGACGGAAAGCAAACTTCAGGGGCTCTTAAGGCCATCGACCAAGAATTATAAGGCTGGAAATTAAATCTCTTCTGCATGAGGCCCTATCCAGCCCTGCTGGAGGGTGCCCACCCTGAGGGAGGGCAAAGACCAGTGTTTCGATCCATCATAGGCTCAGGGACTTTCCAGGAGGCCTTTCCTGCCAGTCAAGGAGATCTGGAGGCTAAACTCCTACCCAGTACCTCTACACACTGAGTTTGAGACAAGCAACTGAAATCACACTCAGCTCTCTGGCTCCATCCTGCTTCTTCCACACACAGTTATTTCCATTTCAGTCAGTGTCTGCTTCCTTCTTTCCATGGCTGGGACCATAAACCTTGGTGTCTTACTAATTCCTCTCTCATACTTCACACATCCAAGCTGTTGGCAAATCCCACTGGCTCTAACTTCAAACTACACCCATAACCTCCTCTACTGATAGCCCAGCCCGAGCCATCACCTTCTCTTACCTGGATAATTGCAGAAGCCTCCTACGGGGTCATCCTGCCTCCATACTTGCCATTTCCAACGTAGAGAGAGTGATCTTGTAAAATGTAGATCAGATCACGTCATGTTGTGCACAAGTCCCTCCAATGGCTCCCAGCAGACTCCAAATTAAAAGCCAAGGTACCGCACAGGGGCCCACAGGCCCCACCTGACTAACCAGCCCTCCATGTCCTCTCCGACCGCACCTCCTCCTGCACTCCCCACTCCCTCACACTCACCCCGCCCCAGGCACACTGGTCTCCTGGAACACAGCAGGCACCTGCCGTTTGCTCTGCCCAGCGCTGTCTTCTCCAGCCTGGCTGGCCTCACTGTGATTCCTCCTCCTGCCTCAGGCCTGCCCCTCCCCTTCTTCAGGTCTCATCCATTTGTTCTATCGGGAATGATGCAGGGGGCACAGTAAGTCCTCAATGAATATTTGTTGAATGAATAAGCAGATGTACCCCAAACTCAACCTGTAGCCTCTTCCCTGTTCCTAATCCCCAGACCTTCCCACTGTACCCACCAACTGCCTCCTCAAAGCCCAGCATGGTGGAAAACACCCCAGCCTCTCCTGAGACACTTTACGAGCATGCACTGGACAGGTGGGGGTCACTGTGACGTCTTTTCAGAGGCAGCTCTCCCCCGGAGGCCCTCTCACCTGCTACTGAATCGGGTCCCAGCATAGTTCTGGCCTGCCTGGCCCAGCCTGGGAGGATTACATCCAGAAGAACAGCTGCAAGCAACTTGCTTCCAAATCGTGGCCCCATGCAGCCTGACTTACCCAGCTGCTGAGAGGAGTTCAAGAAGCAGCACCAGGGCCTGGTGCTCGTGGAAGCAACTCCTTTTTGGCCGTATGTTCTGCTTTCTCCCAAACATTTTATTAATTTTTCAACTTGGGGATTCAGAGGGTGGGTGGGCTGGTGGAGAAGAGGGGTGGCAAGCCACCCCATTCAGCTGGCCTCTCCTGGTGGCCTTCCCAAGCCCTGTAAAACTCACGACTGTGATACAAAGTGGGCTTCGGAGCCCACGCACCTTGGTGTGCCAAGCTCCCTGTCTCAACTTTCGGAATTCCTGGCAGGCCGTCGTCCTCACTTACTCTCTTACCCTCCTCTTTGAAGAACCGGCCCTGCCAATGGCAACAAACAGCATTTAAAAATATCTTGCTGGATTATACAGCCTTGCCTTCTAAATTCCTCACAATGCCTGTCTCTGTCCCACATAGTATAAAGAAGGGTGTAACATATTTAATTTCTTTTTTTTTTAGCTGCTCCCCTGCTATAAATACCCAAGTAGTCTGGGTAGGCGGGCTCTAAGGCCACTGTGCGAGGTCACCTCGAAGCCCACCTCCCCACGGCGCCGGCCTGCCAGGGCCTGGACACAGCTGTTGAGCGCTGAAGAGTTAGGTTGGCCAAGAGCAGACGAGACTCATCCTTCCGATGAACGTGGGGGTGGGGGTGGGGGTGAGAAAAACTCTAATGACAGTAATCACAGCTTTTCCCAATATAAACAGGACGGTGTTTGGCCCTCCAAACCAGCCAGGTCCTCCCAGCATGTCCAGCTCTATCCTGGGCTGTATCTTTCTCAAGGATACTAATTACAGGTCTTGACCTTAAGAAAATGATTTCACAGTGTCCTGGTGGGGTCTAGAAGCATTATCAGAGACAAAGGGCCCTTGGAGAATCTAGTCCCACCTCTTCACATCACGGATAAAGCAACAGAGAGCCAAGAAGATGGAGTGATTCACTCCAGGTCACAGAGGGGCCAAGCTCCACCCCAGAATTTCCTGGATCCAAATCCTTAGCTTTCTGAACTGGACTGTCCTGGACACTTGTGCACATACACTTGCTCGGTGCATGAGCTTCGACTTGTGTTTATTAACAGCACTTTTCATAGCAAATGAAGATTTTCATATTTTAAAAGGTACAGACCAAAAAAAGTTTAAAACTTTTCAATAAAAGCTTAGCCTAAATTTTCAGAATGATTTTCATTGCCCTGAAATGCCTGTTTCACCCTCTTTGTGGCCCAGGTTAATCTCTCCCCACCCCTAATCTTGTATTTCCAGAACTTCCAAGTTCAGCTTTCCTGTTTAGTTTTCACAGTCATGGGCCTGACATCCCACCCCCCACATCCCCTACAACTACCACCTCAGCTCACTTTTAGAAAGCAAACCATTGGCCCTAAATCACTAAAACCACAAATGACTACATATATATCTGTAAAATGTTCATGAGATAGTTTTTTTCTTCAAATGACAAAATTCTTTCAAAACACTGGGGTCAGAAAAAGGACTAACACCCTAATTATTGGCTAAGCCATTGATAATCTGTCACATTTTATTACTGTCAGTGGAATTCATTCGGACCCTAGGGAGTCCAGTCCAGATGGCACTGAGCTCTAACGTGGTCCACAATACCAAACGTGTAACATTATAGAAATCTTTATTATCGATACTCTGGAAACAATTTCACCAATAATTAGAAAGTGACTATAAACCTCCCTGAGAAGCGAGCTGTCAATTTCCCAAACGGTGAACTCTACACTGGGAATTGAACATTTCAAGTCAAACTCATAACTAAAGGAGGCTCTGGGTCCCTCTCAACTTCCATGTTTGAGAATCCTGCCTTGGTCAGAGTCAGTCCAACAGCCTCATTTAAAGTTGCCAGCCTGACCTTCATTTGTATGGTTAAGGCTACATTCAGGGCTCAAGTCAGAAATCAAATTAAATGAGAGAAGCAAGGTTGATGGAAGCCTTGTTCTTCATGCCCTCTCAACCAAAGTTTGCTCAGTTAAAGTCTTCTTTCAATACTTGTACTGCTAGGACAGAGGATGGGGGTATTTTTGAGGTCAGGCTTTCAATCAACAAGACGGGTAATGGGAGGTCTGGGCTGGGGTGAAGATGTGCTGGGGAGCAGACACACTTGATTTCTGAATTATAAAAATAAGTTTTGGAAAACTCTCTTCCTGTACTCTGGCAGGCTTCTTAACATCTGGATAAAAGATGTGGGAAAGTTTTCTTTTTTACTGTTATCTGCCCTGTTCCTCCTTGCCATGAATCTGAACCTTCCAGCCAAACAGGGTGACTTGCTGTTCTCCAACACACACGCTTCAGCGTCCATATCTTTGCTCGCACTGTCCACTCAGCCTGGACTCCTGCATGCTCTCTGCCCCTCAGCTCTTGTCTGTCACAGTTCCACCTGCCTAAATGCCACTGATCACATGTCACATCCTCCACAAAGCAACCCTGCCTCCCTCCTACCCAGCCAGAAGTCGTTTCTCCGGTCACCAAAAGCTTCCAGGTCCCGTCTATGGGGTGAATATTGTGTCGACTTTACAGAGGGGGTTGGGAGAAGTAAATGAAATAGCTCATGAAAAGCACCTATGATGGGCAGTAGCAAAGAAGTGAGGCCATCAGCATCGCCCCTGTCCTTTGAATCTAGTGATTCCAAACTTTCTTGCAAAGATCCACGTACAGGCTTTGCTTTCCCTACTAGAGTCTAAGCTCTTTGACAGACAAGATCAATTCTTGTCTTCCTCCAGTTTGTCTCCATTGCCTTGTACGTAGCTGGCACTCAGTGAGTAGCTGATTAATGAGGCCAGCATGGCATTTCTCAGGCTTACTTGGGCTGTGTTTCTTAAGCTTCTCCTCCCAGTTCAGCACACAGCTCCAAACACACCGCCAAAGCTACAAAACCATTTAGGCCTTCTTTAAAAATAAACACAAGGCCACAAAATATGTTTACATGACGAGACGGCAAAACATGAACCACCTGCTGTACGTGGCTCAGAACTTGGCGGCTACAACAAGCAGGGTCCAATGTCCACAGCAGAATGGTTCCCCGGGCCCTACAGCTTTGACTTTGCACCGTGGCTGTCATCCTGGCATGCGTGGGCGCGAGCCTAGAGGGAGGGGCCTGAGCTCCCTGCCCACTGCCAGCCTGCTCCATCTTGGGGGGAATCAAGATATGACTGAGCAGGGTTTGAGGGTGATTTTTCCAAATACCACAACTTTCTCCTGTCTTTTAGTCTCCAAGGAAAGCCCTGTGACTGATACGCGTCACCCTGAGATTTTGGTCACGATCTTTCCCTGCACTAGAGCCTCCCACTCTGGCAAATGTGAACACAACTGGTACCTCCAACACAAGTTTGCAAAAATTACAGCAATAATCAGAATATTTTATGTGCCAGGCACAGTGCAGGGTCCCTTATAGAGGCTTTTATTAAATCTTCATTAACATCCTATGAATTGGATTCTCTCTTCAGTCCAGATATAGAGCTGTGTTTCTCAATCAGGAGTGGTTTTGCTGCCCACCCCCTCCATCCCAACCAGGGGACATCTGGCAACGTCTGGAGACATTTTTTTTATCATCATGATTGGCAGTGGAGGAAGGGGAAATGTACTGGCATGTCGTGTGTAGAGGCTGGGATGCACAGGATGGCCTACGGTAAAAATCACCCAGGCCAAAATGTCAATAGTGACATGGTTGAGAAATCCTGTTATAGAGGAAGAAGCTAAGACACACAGGTTAAACAACCTGCCCAGGTCCACAGCTTACAAGCAAGAGTGCTGGGAGTTACACCCAGGCAGCCCCTACTCCAGCTATGTTCTTAGCACTACACCTGGCCACAGGTCTGATACCCCAGAGCACTGAGTCTGCATGGGCCCAACCACCCTGCACAGATGGGCCTGCCCCTCAGCCTACAGTAGAGAAACTCAGCCCTGAGGCCACCTGCCTTAGGCCTCGGTCAGAGGCAAAGCAATCGGGACCCAACTCACTCTTCAAAGCCAGAGCAGCCCAGGGCGCGCTGCGCTGATTCCTGATTCCTTCTCCCGCTGGGCCCCTAGCACTGAGATTTCACCAGGTGCCCGATGCCATAGTGGGCTCTGAGGAAATCAAAGTCCCCTTCGTCATGGCTTTTCTGCCAATTCCAGAGCAAGTGGGTTGAGCTCCCAGAGACCAGTGGTCCGAGCCCAAGCTCGCCACAGGTGTTTTTCCTCTCGTGGGTCCGCCTTCCGAGCTGCCTCCCCCGTGGTTAGAGGAGGACCGCAGTGCGATGTGCACCTTTTCCATTCAGCTGAGCTTATCGGTCGCCTGGCAGTGGACACAAGGCCCTGCCCGGGCAGCACAGCATCCTGCCCCCTCAGTAGCAGCAGTAATGGCTCCTTAAAATCGATGGCATCTGCAGGGCAGACTCTGGGGCCACCAGCAAGCAGCATTTGAACAGAGCAACACGGTATCCTTTGGAGACAGATCCATACCTGGGCCTCAATGTGTGGCCTTCATTGTGGTTATAAAGACTAGCTGGCCTATGGATTTAAAGTACCCACCGCAGCAGGCCATTAACAACCAGTATCTCTGAGTACTGTGCTTGCTGTGAGTTTGACCCTCGCCAGCTGTGGAGGGGGGTTGACTACTGACCTGTTCCTCGCTACCTTTGTTTCCGTGATTCTTCACAGAAAAAGCACAGGCCCAAGGCTTGAGCACCATGGGGCTTGGTCCTGGCCTAGCCATGACTGAGCTGGGAATTCTGGGCTCCCAGGCACCCTGCTATGGAAGAGCATCCCATTCAGTGGCTTTTTACAGTGGCCTGGGGAGATCAAAGATGAAGCAAGTTGAAGGTGCTGCACAAAGGTCAGGCCTGTCACTACAACTGCAGAAGTGTGCCAGCAGAAGCCAAAGCTTCCCCAACTGTCCTGTCCGGCACAGCACAGCTACTGATGGTGAGGTGGGAGGAGGACTAACCTGAGGCTTAGTAGCAAAGTGTCTCTGGCTTGCTTCCGAACCTGAGTGTTGTTCATGCGTCCCTGGAACATCTGGGCAGTGGACGGCCTTCGTTCCATTCTTAGATTGGAGGCAGGTGGGGTGGAACACAGATGCAGTCTTTTTCTGAGCACGTCATCAACAGAGATGGCCCCGGGGGGCAGCTCCGTGGGCGGGGTGGGGATTGGTATTGTTATGGTCTTCATCTTTCAACTCTGGGATTTGGCTGTTGCCTGTTAGACTTCTGCTGTGAAACCCCTGCTGTGGGTACCACCCCGAAGGAATCCCCGCAACCTGAAATGCCTTCCACCTACTCATCACAGCTGGCCGTGGGAACCCCGCTAGAAATGAGGGTATCAAAATGTTGGAAGACGTCCCTGATGCGGCCTCCATTCACCATGAACTTGAAATTCTCTGCCATGGTAGAAAAGGGGGCAGATTCTTCCCAGCCGTCAAAGGATTTAAAATTTAAACGTCTGGAATTAAACATTTTGTATGGTGGGATCTATCATTTGCCTGACAAACATTTATGGCATACCTACTATGTGCCAGATATCCTATGAGGCACAGGGGAGACAATGATGCCTGGAGGCCTACAGTCCGATGGGACAGACAGACCCAACCAAGCAGGACATGATTCAAGAATATGCCATGGGGTCTGTGGAAACATCAAGGAGAAGGGCCTCTTCCAGTCGGTGGAGGGAGGAGTCAGGTAAAGCTTTCTGGAGGAAACAGAACAACTCCACCTTGTTCCTCTAACTACTTAAGGCTGGGTTGCACTTTTAGGCATTCAAGAAAAAAAAAAACACTTTTCATTTCCAAAGCTTGCTTTGTTTCAGTTTTACCAGCTCCCTTGGCTTCAATAAAATAGTCAAAGAAAAGGGGAGCTGCCCTCTTCCCTCAGACTACCCAGGTATGGAAACTGATCAAACAGCAACTCGCAGTGCAATGAACCTTTGCTCCTTCGGCTGATTATCTCAGTGGAAATCCATGCTATAATCTCCCTGCGAAATGAATCCTAGAACCACAAGGGTTTTCATTGCCACCACAGATGCAGCGCTTGACTTCTCAGCTACAAATGAGATTGTTGAGACTTGCCTCTGCTGATAAATAACTAATGTAGAAAAGTCTTCAGTCACGATTTTTTGCCTAGAGGTTCTTAGACAGCAGTCGTATTGATATAACTGGCTATTACCAATGAAACTCCAGAAAGGCTTTCCTTGGCTGTCATTTAAATTAGCCCCGGTCACACTATCCCTTTACCTTGTCTTTAAACAACATACAGCCACACTTCCTGCTGAGTAAATCCCTGTTTGTTTACTTTGTCTTGTCTCCTCCACTTGCAAGCTTTATGAGAGGAAGACCCTCCCCTCCTTCTTCACCACTTAATCCATAGCACTTTTAACAGTGGTGGGCACAGGGTCAGTGCTCAATAAATGTTTGTTGAATGAATTGCTAGTATTTACTGAGCATTTACTAGTATTTATTGAGCATTTACTATGTGCTAAGATCTTTAAGTCCATGATCTTACCTAATCCTCATACCAACCTTATCAGTGAGGTGCTGTTATCCCCCATTTTACAGAAGATAAAGTTGAGGCTTAGAATAGTTAGGAAATATGGCCCAGGTCACTCATATAATTGGCAGAGATGAGCTTCAAACCCTCACTGTGATTCCAAAGTTTGTACTCTTCACCACCATGACAGAACTACCCTTATACCCGTCCTGGTTACTGCTTTGGAATAAGAATATTCCCACCAAAATCCTACAATTTAACCTAGAGTCTCAGAATTAAAGAGAATGTTCTCAAATGCTATGGACACTCAAGAAAATGTAGAAAAATGGCCAGGAAGAAATCCAGAAGTGATGTTCAGTATCAAACTCACATATAAAGGGAGGAGGGTGGGAGAGAGAGGAGGAGTGGATAGAGACGTTTCTATTTTCTGCCAGCTCCATGTTTATAAATACTGCTCTATTAAAGTGGTTTCTCTACCTCCCATAGGAAGCTACAAAGATATCATCACTTAATGACATCACCTTGGGAACAGGGACACCAATACCACATAAGCAGGCGATAGATAAGCTGAGATCGTGTTGTATAAACACTACAGAATTTTTATCACCATCTTGGGTCGATCAAAACCGTATTTGCCCAGCACTCTGAGGAATAGACAGGAATAGATGGATTAGGGCCCTTAAGTTCCTGGTTGGAAGCATTAAAAGTTTAAGAGCCCTATATAGCTGAGTCAAATATATGTGCCTGTGCTATATAATTAGCAGGCATAACAACAATAAATATATAATTTAAAGGGAAGACCAGCAGGACGAGAATACAAACGAGCACTCTCACTCCCATATGTAGCCATTCGCACTTGATCTTCAGCTGTGTAACCCGCAACCTTGCTGGCCTGGCTTGTTTTAGTCAAACAAAGGTTTGGATGGATCTCTGTTTCTTTCCTAAGCAGTTTATGCTTCCTTCTGAAGTTCAGCTTTCAGGCATAAGTAATTCATTGCTTCTTTACCAAACATTCATTTCACTTTGTCTAAAGAGACTTAATAAATCAGCCTAGTTATTATTTTCTTAGGCTACCCCTAGGTTTTCATGTATAAAAAAATGAGTATCATGTTACGAAGGTGGAAGCGAATGGTCACCTCACCTGAGCAAGAGTTCCCAGGAGGCCAGCGACTGCACAGAGGGAGACTCTGCTCTGAACATCCAGCTAGCTTTGCTCTCTGTCATGCTGAGTCCTGCTGTCTCAGCTTGAGATTGTTCTTGAGGAGGAGTGGGGAAGGGGAGTAGGGAAGAGGTCAAATTATGGGGTCAAAAACTCATCCTGCAAAGAGAATCCCAAGGATTGATGACCCTAAATAAGAAATGGCCTTTTGGGATAAGTCCTTTAGGGGGAGACACATGTGTACTAAGCGATTCCTGGCCACGCTGCATTTTCAGGAGATCCTGGAGAAGCAGCTGTTTTTACTAGCCTCCGTTTGCAGTTAGAAAAACTGAGAAGTTCCTCAACCTGCTGGCCACCAGCTGTGTATGAAGGATATGCTTTTGTTTTGTTTGGCCCCTAATGTTTCACCTTTATTCTAGTCTAGTTTATAGGGTTAGGGCCTCAGTCTTTTCTCTGAGGAACCTTTCCTTCTTTGAATTTAGTCTGGGCCTCCTCAGCCCAAAGTACAGTACTCTTCCCCTGGGCTATGACAACTGGATGGAAGTCCCCTCTGCCCTCCACTTCCTCTCCTGGAGCTGTGTTCCCCCTGTTGATTTCACAAACCTAGAGGGCAGATCACAATTATCAGCTGTGACATCATCAGCTGAGATTCTGGCCTGACCTCGACTCTGACCTAAGAGGAGGAAAATTAAAAGGCAAATGCTTTTTCATTCCAAGCATCTCCTCTGGCAGTGCCAGAATTCAAAACAAAACCAATGAATGTCAAAGTAAGCCATGCTGGTACATACAAACTATCTTCAAAATGAGGCCTAAGATTATCAACTGCCTTCCTTGGAAATTGGACTAACAAAAACCTGTATAATATATATATTTCTCCTCCACTAGTGGCTAAAAGCTTGAACTCTGGAGCCTGCCTGGGTTCAAATGTCAGCTTTGTTAATATCTGTGTAATCTTGGCAAATTACTTAACTGCTGGGTACCTTGGTTTCTGCCTCTGTAAACTGGGGGTAATACTATAGGGACCTACTAATAGGACTGTCAGGGTTCCTTGAGTTAATATATACAGTGCTAAGAACAGTGACTGACACCTTAAGTGCTCCTTTCAAACTGTAGGTGTTATTAGGTTAAACCATGCTCAAATTTGACTTCCTTTATCCCTTTCTTGGCCTCTTCCACTGACTACTTATTTGCCACTGGAAGCTGTCCCCCAAATAGCTTTCTATCAGATTGCAAGGATATCTAACCATAGTACCATTCTAAATAATGTATGGTTTGCAGACTCCCAAAATTAGCATCTGCTAGGCAGTTTGCTGTGAAATGTATGTCACCCCCTCATCTTATCAGGAAGAAGGTCAAGTGTTTCCCTTCCACCCTTTGCATTGAAACCATGTCATCCTTCAGAGAAATGCAACTATCTAATGGTTTCTTTCCCAGACTTGACACCATGCAGTTGCCCAAACCTCCCCCCACCTCCCTTCCCCATAAGGTGGTTGACTGGGTCATCATTTCCTTCAGAAAAGCCCATAAAGCTATACATTTTATCCAACATGCGGTTTTAATCAACTACCCACTTGGTTGGTGACAACTTGGAAATTCAGGCCCTGGAAGCCAGCATGTGGGACCGTTGCTGGCAATGGGATTTGGGAGTCACCAGTTTATATCACCTTGGGCACACAGGGTTAAAAACCCACCATTACCTCTCCACCTTCTGGAGAGAGCTTGCAGAGCATCCCTCAACCCAGCAAAGTCCCAGGCAGCAGCACCAGGCCCTGGGGTTCCTGCTGCCTTCCTCCCATCCCATTTATCTAAGACTTGGCTCTTAGAGTTTGGACCCTCTAGCTACTGCCATTGGGCTGTAGAGATCCAGCGTCAGAATAACAGGCAATCTGCCTCCCAGATGTTGGGGAAAGACGCCAACTACAGACCCAGTCAAGCAAGGCAAAGAGCGGCAGGGCAGTAAACTTAACGTCAAGAAAGGTTCACGAATGGATTGGTCAAGAGGTTCAATCAGTGAGGATCCCCCAGAGGGTGACAAACCCATGCAGAATCGGATGTGGATCAACCACAGCTTATCCTCCAGAAGTCCACCGCCAGAAGACCTATCTCTGGCAAGATCCATTTAATGAACTCCACCCTCAGACCAAACGCTTTCTACCAGGTCCTGGTACACCCGCCAGCTTCCTCGTAGGAGATTCACCCCCTGGGTTGCCCAGGGTGGGATTTCTCTCCCACATCGTCTTTCAGTTGGAAGCCCCCGCGCTTACCATTGGCGTTCTTGCCGCAGATGAGATGCTCATAGGGCTGCAGGACGCCCCAGAGCTCGGCATCGTTGTTGATGACCATCTCTAGGGCTTCAGCGGACACCTCCCCGCTTCCCGCCCCTCCGCCATCGGGGCTCTGGCTGGCCAGCACCCTGGCCCGGATCTCCTCCACCAGGTTCTCCATGCAGGCGGTGAGCGAGATGGCGGCATACTCATGGATGCG